>CM035098.1:25479311-25610150 GCA_020205505.1 Panax japonicus | reverse complement strand
TAAGTCAATAGAGTTGTTGGTTTGGTAACAACCTCACCAATTTGTCAAAACCTACTAACTAACTTCTTTAATGCTAAAAAGGGCATAAAAGACATTTGTTTTTCCAATTTAATGGCAAAAATGGAACTTAGCAAACCCTTAGGGTTTAACCCTAAGGTTTAGCACAAAATAAATCTAGGATTTAGTAATTAGGGTTTGCACAAAAAAATTAAATAAAAATTAATTAAATTTTAGTTTCTTAAATTTTGAAATTAAGGTTTTCTAGTTATGATTAATTTTCTTATTACTTTTTAGAGTAACATTTGGGTTTGATCATATAATTATCATTGACTTTGCTATTTTAGCAATTAGGGTTTATCCTTTTTGGTAATTAGGTTTACTAAATTACAATTAGGGTTTTCAATTACTAAATTAGGGTTCTGCTTTAGTAATTAGGGTTTAACAATTTAGGGTTTCTAAAAGTAACAATTATAATCATAATACTTATTATTAATCACATTAATACAATCACCAACATTCTCAAACTCTATTTCAAATTAGGGTTTTATAAATATCAAATTATGATTTCTAGAATTTATATCTCTATTTATCAATTAGGGTTTACTAATAAATCACAAATCATATACACAGTTATATAATAACCCCGCACTCATAATTGAGTTTTAAATTAGGGTTTCTCATTCCAAAATTTATATTTTCTAAATATTAGGGTTTCTAGAATTTTAATTAGGGTTTACCTAATTAATACATTTAATACATGCCATAACTTATATTACACATTTATAAAACAATCTCACACTCTAATTTGGATCTCAAATTAGGGTTTAACATTATTACTAGGGTTTGGTCAAAGTACACCGTAATTGACCAACCATTGCCAATACAGACATACCGTACATATTCATAGCACTGAAAAATCAAAATAATTAATATTATATTATTATTCTAATACCTTGACAATAATCCAAATTAGGGTTTGGATTCTATATCTGATTATTCTTTCATATTTAACCTTAATAATTAAGGTAAAATATTTAACTTAATAATCTGTACAAAAATTCATATAATAAATAATTATTATATTTATTCTAAAATCACTTCATATTATTTAAATAATATAAATTATATAACTTGGAAAATAATTAATAAAACATTTTTATCTTAAAATTAATATTATGAAAATATACTTATAATAATCAATAATTCTAAAATAAATTTACCTTGTAAATATTCATGTAATAATATATTTTATTTACCACATAAATACATATACACATATCTTGTACAAATCCTCATCCTTAAAATTATTTTTTTTATACGCAAAATTTCTGATTTATTTATATAGAAAATATCAGGTTGCACAAATTCTTTTCGTATTCTTAAATCTAACTTACTATGGTAAGTAGTTCGTCTATAATCCTGAAATTAGTGGAATATCCGTGAGTTTTGCGCTTCAATCCAGTATCATTTTATTGGAATATTGATATGAACGTTTTTAGTAAATATCAATATTTTAATCTGAAGTACTATTGACGAGTTACTATTCACCCGGCTACTATTCACTATAATATTATTCACTCGGGTATTCGGGGCACTTTTCATGTCGAGGTACTATTTCACAAGTACTATTTATGGATTACTATTCATCCAATTACTATTCACCTCAAATATGTTTCCCATCGAGGTATTTGGGGCACTTTTCATGTCGAGTTACTATTCACGATGTACTATCCCGAAGTACTATTTACAAGGTACTATTCACGGGATACTATTTACTGAAAAAATTTTATCTTTTCTGTCCAAATATTTTTGATACATGATATTATTATTGAATTTTACTCTACAAAGCAGTATCAGGTTGAAAATTTGGACATTATTGAATTCTGGATAAATTAAATTATAAATCTTTAAAAATCTATCCTTACTTTCTTTTAATTGAATTCTTATATCATTGTCATCATCCTAGTGCTTATAATATGATGAAGTCTCTTTGGCTTGCGTGCATAGAATGGACTATTGTTGGTATGATTATGACCAGGGATAATTCGTATAGGTCATGACCATGATGATTACATGAATATTCTTGGCCAGTAGGCAAGAATAATTTATTGAACGTGATACTAATGAATATCCTTGGCCCGTATTACCACGGATGATTCAATGATGTGATCTATTTATTAAGCTGAGTCCCAGCAATAAAGTTAATGATAAACTTTTTAATCATAGAAGATAGTAGATATCACTCTCTACTTGACTCTTCTAATGGATTGCTTGTTCCGCTGCAGTTAAACTTTTGTCCATTATATTCTATTAGTTTAACTTTGTTGAAGGCTAATGATAACTTATTCTGCATTATCGTAGTCATATATTTCTTACTGGGCTAGTTGAGCTCACCCTTTTACTTCCATTATTCTCTTCAGGAAATGAGAACGTATCCAGAACTAGTCGGGGAACGGAGTGATGGCCCGAGATGATGTTATAGTAGTCCTCACTATTCTATAAACAGTGTGTCAATAAATATAATGAGGACTCTATTTGAGTTTGGATATTGTCTATATGACAATATTCGTGTAAAAACTCTCAGCTCATGTTGTATAATTATGTTTGTATTTATATTTAGTACCATGTATTTTGCGACCCAAGATGGGTGATGTTATACCTATTTGGGGGCGTCACACTTGTATCAAAGCTTAGGATATGATCCCTGGCTTAGATGTGAGACAAGAATTAGGAGGGAGAGACGGGGAATTCCTTCGTTAGTATGACATACCTAAGTTTATTTGGTATTTAAATTGGTCGGTCAGAGTATAGGAATATATGTGGCATATTATTACCCTTATTTGTGGCAGTATTTGAAAATGGCATCTGAAAATGTTGAGATAAGCAATGAAGCACATGAGACCGTGAGTCACCAACAATCAATACCCAGGATATGTGCAACAGGAAGACAATAATCCTCAGGTAAACAACAACATCGATCAAATGATGAACGATGGGATGTTAGAGGCTTCATGCAATTCATGCAACATCAGGCGAAAGCGGATCCTGTTCAAAATGCAGGTGGACACACTGCCAACTCACAGATGGTCACCGCTACACAATTCAAGGAGCTGGGACCATCGGAGTTTTGGGAAGAGCCAAAATCACTTACGGTGGAGACGTGATAAAGCAGATCCCCAAGATATTTAATGTCTTGGGATGCTCCAAGGAGCAAAAGGTTCCCTTTACCACCTTCATGTTTAGAGGAGAATCAGATTACTGGTGGGAATCAGTAAAGCGTACCCAGTTTGTCGCACTCAAGATGTCTTGGGAGAAGTTCCAAGATATGTTCAATGACAAGTACTTTTCTGAAAGTATTCGTCACATGAAGGAGGCAGAGTTTATCAAGTTGGAGCAAAATAATATGACCGTATCACAGTATGAGGCTAAGTTTGTCGAGTTGTCCCAGTTCGCATCCCATTTGGTTGATAATGAGAGAATGTCACGAATGATTCTATGAGGTTTGAGATCCGAAATACGTCAATACCTCATTTCTCATAAACTGTGTTTGTATTCAGATGTTGTAAATATGGCTCAGTTATTGGAGTGCGATAATGAGTCAACTCAACCAAGAGAGAGCATCCAGCAAGTTGATCATACCAGTGGTAGCTGTCATCGAAGTGGTGACAACAAACATGGAGGGGATCAACATGCAAGAAATGGTAACCACTCCGGTGGTAATCATGGCCAAGATAATAGAAGTGGAAATTTCAAGAAGAGGAGATTCAATAATGATGGAAAGACGTCAGCACCAGAACCTATTGTTAAAGAAGGAGAACGACTGCCGGTCGTATGTTACAAATGCGGAGGAGAGGGACACACCAGTCCAAAACATGTTACAATTATGGAAGAGAAGGTCATCAAGCTCGATTTTGTCGTGCACCAAATTCAAGTCCAGCTAGGATGAATGCATCAAGGCCATCCCAGATAAGACAAAACTGATAGTTCAAGGGAGAGCATTTGTCGTAACCTCCCAAAAAAGCGAGGAATCTGAACGAGGTGATCACGGGTAAGCTAATCATAAACTCTTGCGAAGCTTTTACCTTATTTGATACTGGTTCTACCCATTCTTTTATTTCTCTTACTTGCGCTCAACATTTAAATTTAACTCCAGAGAAATTAGACTTTGACTTATTGGTTGAAACTCCGTTAAGAGAAACCTTTGCTACCTCCACTGTTTAAAAATCTTGTTTGATTCAAATCGACACTTTCACGTTACCTGTCGATCTTATCTCTTTGACAATACTTACCTTTGATGTTATTTTAGGAATCAATTGGTTAACTACTCATCATGCAAAAATTGATTATTTTCGTAAGGTTGTTAGTTTTCATATTCCTAACCAACCAATTATGCGAATTCAAGCAATCAAACGACTAAAGTCGATCACTGTCATATCAAGCCATAAAGCTATTCGTTTATTAAAAAACGGATGTTAAGCTTTCTTAGCTCATGTCACGGATTTAAACAAAAATACGTCAAATTTGAATGATATTTCTATTGTTAATAAATTTCCTGACGTATTCCCTGAAAAACTTCATCGCCTACCCTGAGAGCGTGAAATCAATTTTTGTATCGACCTTGAACTCGGTACAAAACCCTCAAATATTTCTTCATCCAAAGTGAAAGTATCATGCGCCGAATACGTTGGCTCGAGCTATTGAAGATTACGACCATACCATTCAATACCATCCTGGAAAAGCGAACGTAGTAGCTGATGCATTGAGTAGAAGATCATATGCGGGTACGAGAGCATATTGTCAACGCAAAGGCCCATTTTGTATGACTTACAAATGATGGAGATAGAGTTAAAGACTCCAGGGACCCATGTGATGATGGAAAATATACGAGTAGAACCGACTTTAATTGATAAAGTTAAAGTTACTCAAGCTACAGACCTGGAGCTAATGCATATGAAGAAGAAAGTAAAAGAAGGTGCTATCCCAGAAGTAAGAATCGATGAAGAAGGAATACTTCGAGTCAACTCCAGAGTTTGTGTTCCTAACGATTATAACTTGAAGTATAAGATCATGATGGAGGCGTACAACACACCATTTTCAATCCATCCTGGGAGTACCAAAATGTATCGTGATCTTCGACATACATTTTAGTGGAGCAATATGAAGAGAGAGATTGTAGGGTTTATCTCAAGGTGTCTAACTTGTCAACGAGTCAAGGTAGAGCATCAAGTGCCAAAAGGTCCATTGCAACCACTTAAAATTCCAGAATGGAAGGGGGAGCACATTACCATGGATTTTGTTATTGGTCTTCCCAAGGTTTCTCAAGGCATAGATGCGATTTGGGTCATTTTTGATAGATTGACCAAGTCTGCTCATTTCTTACCAATACGAGGAACTTATACACTTGAAAGTCTTGTTCGTATATACATAAACGAGATTGTAAGATTGCATGGTATGTCAGTATCCATTATTTCTAATCGAGACCCAAGATTCACTTCAAGATTTTGGGTTAGTTTATAAAAAGCTATAGGCACAGATTTATGATTTAGTTCAGCGTATCATCCTCAAACGAATGGACAATCAGAGAAGACTATTCAAACTCTTGAGGATTTATTAAGACTCTGTGTCCTTGTCTTCAAAGGAAGTTGGGACAAGTTCTTACCATTGGTGGAGTTTTCCTAAAATAATAGTTATCAAGAAAGTATTGGTATGGCTCTATTTGAGGCGTTGTATGAAAGAAAGTGTCATTCTCCAGTATGCTGGGATGAGGTAGGTGAAGCAACATTGTTGGGATCCAGAGTTGGTATGTATGACTACGGAAAAGATTTAAACGATCCGACAACGTATAAAAACCTCACAAGATCGATAAAAGAGTTATGTTGATCTTCATCGAATGGAAGTGGAATTTAATATTGGAGATCATGTGTTGTTACGTGTTGCTCTATGGAAAGGAGTTACGAGATTTGGAAAGAGTGAAAAGCTCTATCCTCGATTCATTGACCCATTTGAAATCCTTGATTGAGTAGGAACTGTGGCCTATAGACTCGCCTTACCGCCAAGTATGTCTCGTGTTCATAATGTTTTTTCATATATCTATGTTACGTAAATATGTGAAAGACCTGAACCACATTATTGAATTAGAACCAGACGAGATAGAGGAAGATTTAATGTATGAAGAGGTAGTTGTTACAATCTTGGATAAGAAGGATCATATTCTACGATCCAAGGTTATACCTCAAGTTAAAATTTTATGGAGAAACCACGATGTTGAGAAAATGACCTAGGAGTTAGAATATAAAATGAAATCAATGTATCTTCACCTCTTCGACATATCAGGTACGTACCCTAATTTCGAGGACAAAATTTTATAAGAAGGGGAGGTTGTAAGACCCCAACTTTTTGAAAAAAAAATAATTTTTCTCGAAATATATTTTTGAATATTATGGTGTGGATATGATATAATGTTATAGTTGTGGGTAATATTTAGAAAAATTTGCAAAGTAAGCAAGTTGATATAAAATATTCGTTGTGTCAGTGAATATTCAATTGGTCGGGGAATATTCATTTTAACAAGGAATAGTTGTACGACGGCTAAATTATTGGTGGACCCCACAACAGAAGTATTGTCATAGTTAGAAAATGATAGAAATATCTTTTTATAAAAATAACAGCGAAAGTTTTACCGTTAAACTGTTGAACTACCCGGTGGTAAAAGTGCAGTAATACGCGTGGTTGCATAGTAGCATGCGATATTGATTATTGATGCTTACGTGAGAAGTCACTCAGTTATACTCAATTATTGCTACAGTAATTGTTGTATAGTATCTCATGTTATTTGATTCTATTATTGTCACATTATCATCTGTATAATATTTTATATTATTAAATCAATAATTGAGACAACAAAGTTATTCATATTATTATTTTTAATATTGACAATATTTAGAAAGTTCTGTCGAGGAGAGGTTTGGTCACCTAATTACGCGCCAATAGGGAGAAATCCTTATTGGAAAGCCCCCTCTTTCCTGGGAACGATCTGGTTGTTAAATATTGTGAGTTATAATATTAATGAATAATAATTGTTGAAGCATTAAGAATGTGTTTATTGAAGATAAGTGAACTACAAAAGTTAAAAGGGAATAATGCAAACTTGGAAAAATTTAGGGGTACTAAAGTGTAATAAGTTAAATCAATCTGGACCATTGGTGGTGGTTTTAATAGTAAATCAATCTGGACCATTGATGGTGGTTCTAAAAGTAAATCAATCTGGACCGTCGGTGGTGGTTTTAAAAGTAAATCAATCAGGACCGTCGGTTGTGGTTTTAATAGTAATCAATATGGACTGTCCTTTCTAATAGTAAATCAATCTGGACCGTTCATGAATTAGTTACTATTTAGTCCATTCTCCTATAAATAGAATCTTAATTCTTGTTTCATTCTCACCAATTCACTGAGACTCACAAGAGAACCTAAAGAGAGCAAGAAGAAGAGTATTCTGCTACTTCACTATAGCAGTATCCAGCCTTCTACTATGGTAAATGATATTATTTGTTGTGTTCGTAAGGGATATTATTTGTTATTTTTATAAGGGGTATTATTTCTTTCGTATTCATAAGGAATACTATTTTTTGTATTCATCCTTTAGTATGTCGAAATAAACTATATACGCGGATTACATACCGTACGACAGTTAAAAATCTATTTACAGTTTTTGTATGTTAATTCTTTTCATATTCTTAAATCTAAACTTACTATGGTAAGTATTGCTTCTATAATCCTTGAAATTAGTGGAATATCCATGAGTTTTGCGCTTCTTCTAGTATCATTTTATTGGAATATTGATATGAACTTTTTTTTATTAAATATCAATAATTTCACCCGAAGTACTATTTACGAGTTACTATTCACAGGTTACTATTCACCCGGCTACTATTCACTATAATATTATTCATTCGGGTATTCGGAGAACTTTTCATGCCAGGATACTATTCACGAGTTACTATTTATGGGATTACTATTCACCCGATTACTATTCACTCAAATATTGTTCACTCGGATATTTGGGGCACTTTTCATGTCGGATTACTATTAACGGGGTACTATTCCTGAAGTACTATTCATAGGGTACTATTCACGGGGTACTATTTATCGAAAAAATTTATTTCTTTTTTGTCCAAATTATTTTTGATGCATGGATATTATTCTTGAATTTTACTCTACAAAGCAATATCATGTTGAAAATTTGGACATTATTGAATTCTGGATAAATTAAATTATAAATCTTTAAAAATTTATCCTTTACTTTCTTTTAATTGAATTCTTATATCATTGTCATCATCCTCATGCTTATATTGTGATGAAAGTCATCCTTGGCTTACGTGTATAGATGGACTATTGATTGGTATGATTATGACCAGGGATAATTCGGTATAGTCATGACCATTGATGATTACACGAATAATTCTTGGCCCGTAGTGCAAGAATAATTTGTGGACGTGATACTAATGAATATCCTTGGTCCGTAGTGTATGGATGATTCGATGACGTGATCTATTTATTATGCTCAGTCCTAGTAATAAAGTTAATGATAAACTTTTTAAATCATAGAAGATAGTAGATATCATGCTCGACTTGACTCTTCTAATGGATTGCTTGTTTCACTGCAGTTAAACTTATTATCTATTATATTCTATCAGTTTAACATTGTTGAAGGCTAATGATAACTTATTTTGCATTATCTTAGTCATAATATTTCTTACTGGGCAAGTTGAGCTCACCCTTTTACTTCCATTGTTCTCTTCAGGAAATGAGAACGTAGCCAGAACTAGTCGGGGAACGGAGTGATGGCCCGAGATGGTGTTATAGTAGTCCTCGCTATTCTATAAAATAATGTGTCAATAAATGTAACGAGGACTCTATTTGAGTTTGAATATTGTCTAGATGACAATATTAATGTAAAAACTCTCAACTCATGTTGTACAATTAAGTTTGTATTTGTATTTAGTACCATGTATTTGGCGACCCAAGATGGGTGATGTATACCTATTTTGGGGGCGTCACATGTAGCACATTCTTGAAACATCTTTTTCTGCTTGCTACCTTATTGGCTTCCAGCACCAACACTCGCATTCCACTACCTCTTCAAGTTAATACTACTATTTCCACCACTACTACCACCATTCTTAACTTCACCCTCATTCTTCTTCTTTCTTTGTTCTTGATTATACTTTATCATAGCCTCGCCTCCACCCTCAATGGGAATTGCCTTCACAAGCATCGCTGCAAAAGTCTTTAACTGGAATAGGGAGACTCTGTTGTACAACCAAGGCTTTAGTCCCTATTCAAATCTCTTCGCCTTGCACTCATTCGTGTTCACTTGATATGGCGCAGACCGCTAACTCATTGAGCCTTTTTGCATACTCTAACACTGTCATTGTGCCCTATTTTTGCTCTAGAAACTGTATTTCCATCTGGTTCTTTGAACTCTCTATGAAATAGGTCTCGAAGAATATTTCGTTGAACATTTCTTAGGTCATCACTCCTTGACCTCCTCTAGTTTTATTGGCTTGCCACCAATAACTGGCCTCTGCTTTTAACATGAATGTTGCAAAAGCAGTCTTCTAGTTCTCATCGACCCTAGCAACATCAAATACCTTCTCTATTTCCATGATCCAGGTCTGTGCGTCAACCAGATTCATGGTTCCTTGGAATTCTTGTGGTCCGACCGCTTTGAAATCCTTAAAAGTTACAACTTGATTCCACGGTTGATTCTGCAGTGCACCTATCAGAAGTGTCACCAACTGCTGAACTGGGTTAGCTTCAGCGTTGTTATTATTGGTAGATCCCTCAGGGATTTGTTGTCGTGGTTGACGTCTTCATTGAGGCATTTTCTGATTAAAATACACTTATTAGATTATTACTTAATTTCTTTTAAATATTTTCTACTTAATTTTCACATCATAAAATATCATCATATAACATATAACATCTTTAATAAAAATTATCATTTTATTCATTTATCATCTTTAGAAAACATAATAACAATAACATCACTGCTATTTACATTACTTTCTTGAACTATTAAAGTTTCAGGATAACATCATCATCATATCCCATAGGTTACATAACACTTGGGATTTACATCTTATTTATCATATCATTAATCACATATCAATTATATTTATGACGACCTACAAAAATACTGTATATCCTTACAACGCTCTCACTACTAGAAACTCGACATATAGCGACGAGCTATAGCGATGGTCGACACGGAACCGTCGCTATAGGTTATCTATAGCGACGATTGGCACGAAACCGTCGGTATAGAGGGGTTTTTTTAGACAAAAATCTCCCACTTTCCCCCAAGTATCTTCAGTCCAATTTTCCCCCAAATTATCTTCATCCTCGTCGTCTCCCTCCTTTCTACCACTTTCTCCCTCGTTACTATTCCTCTACAGCTTGTTCTCTCTAACCCAACTCATTTCAGTATATGTCGCTCGTTATTCGATCAACCACTCGTCATCTTCTACTCGGATTGGGCACACTTTCGAATCGCAAAACCCTAGGCATCGTAGGATCCGATATAAGGATTGGCGTGTGTTTGTTTTTAGAGTGATAATTCAGGAGATGAACAAACAACACCCACCTAAGCCCCTTGATTTCTTCATTTGAACCATCGAGGTATCAATATCTTGATCCAATTGTTGTATTATGTTTGAAAAATATGATTTTATGCCTCCGTTATTTAAATTTTCCATTTTCCTGACAACCTAATTTATATTCTGCATTTTTCTGATTACTTATGTTTTTGTGGCTTTAGGTTTTACAAATACAGTTTTTAAAGGATTGGGTTTCTTTGAGGTTTCCATTTCTTAAGCATATACTCATTTCGATTTCAAAGGTTTCCATTATTGCAGTTTTGGAGTCAAATTCTTGAGAAATTGTTTAAGGACATTGAAAGTATTATTTTATGTCATAATCCTTATTATATCTGAATTGGGCTTCTATATTTTCTATTAGGAAAAAGTATTTGTTGTGTATTTGGTTCTTGTGGAACAGAGGAAGAAGGGTTTATTAGATATGAGGTGTATTTTATTTTACTGGAACTTTATATTTCTAAAGAAGTTAAAGTATGGAGACTACTCCAATGAGCCAGTTTATTAGCATTTGCCAATTCTTGTATGGTTATAAAGTTATTTTGACATATATTATCCTCTGGGTAATTTTAGTGCAATGACTGTGAGTGACAATTGTTTTCAAAACTCTCCAAAGGTTCTTCTGATTGCCATTAAATTTAAATAGATTTTCAATTAGTATTATGAGATTTATCCTCCAGATGCAAATGCAAATATCGTTCCTCTTTGCCCATATACTTTACATTGCTACGCTACTCTATGTGTTCTTCACTAAATCTCGTATAGTGTTGATTCTATTCAACTATAACCTTATGTTTTGAATTTTCACATGCAAAACGGAGGTAGTATTTTTAATACTTGAATTCGTAGTGATTGTCTCCTCTGTTCTGAGTCCAATATAAATTCTTTCTGCTCTTTTCTTCTTGTAAAACACTCTTCACACTTGAGTCCATATAACATAACTTGCCTTCCATATTTGTTTGACGCATGAATACTGCATATGTCCCACAACCATATGATTCTATGTTGTCCCTGGAAATTCGGGAAATTCAAAATATTCTGGGCTTGTCTTATCAGGTTACATACAGTGAGTAAATTTTAAGTACCCTTAATAGGTGCTCATGACATCATAGTTTGACAACCAAGAAATAATTTTCATTCAGAAATTAGGTTATTTAAATTTTGGTTCATATTTCAGATGAGGTTTGTGTTAACTTATTCTTCATCGCAGGATGAAAATGGTTTTCATTACTATCCACTTATTTGGTTTTCTTAGTTTTCTTTCATATACTCAATGTTCCACTATTCTTATACTAATAACAATGTTATGTGTGTTACATTGCCTTTTCATACATTTTGAGGGAAAACGTAATTCATGTGCTTAACAGGCATATAATCTTAATTCTTGAGAAGGTTTGGTCTATAAATGTCTGTCTCGCTGGTGAGCTCAAGAATTGATTCATCATCGCAAAAGATGTATAATTGTGGCTTTCTTTTCTTTTAGGTGATTGACTATAATCTTAATTCTAGATTTGTATCGTTTGAGAATAAAGTAAGCAATGTCCATCTTGTTTTTTGCACAGCTGAAAAAACGGTGGAGATTGGACCATGGGTAGCTCACAACTATTATGTTTCCGAACATTTTCCCGGCCATTGATGTTAACACTGTGAGTGAAGAACAAAATCAAGGAAATGCTAGTATTAGCCTTAGTATTGGTTTTCTCTTAATATTTTACTTGTTTTGCAAGTCAAACTTTCTTCCTGCCAGAGAATAGTGCTACTTAATTACAATAAAGAGACAAAACTTGATTGAGGCTGCAATTTTCCTTGATTCTCATTGATTATCTGACTAAATATTATCCAGGTTTTCAACTTCTTGGTGGGCTTGCTATTCTTGCATTTGCCACAGCTCTTGTACACTATGTTTATAAGATCTACATGTAAAATTATGTCCTCTTGTACACTATCTTATTATCCAATTATGGCCACAACTCTTGTACACTATGTTTGTACACTAGTTAACATTTCCATTGACTCTTGTACACTATGTCTATAAGATCTAGTTATAAATGATCAACAACATAACTTCCAAGTTTTGTCCCATGTTAGGTAGCTTAGTATGCTAATGAGAATAGAGCCAACTCCTTGACAAGGATAAGTTTGTGTCCTGTGGTGCTTGATACAGGTCTGTTGGACAGAATGGTATGATTACCCAGTCTGGTGTCCTGTGGTTGACAAGGATAAGTTTGTGTCCTGTGGTACTACTAAGTTTGCTCAGAAGGCAGATAAGTTTGTGTCCTGTGGTTTTTATATTCGCTGAAAATTAATCTTATTATTTAGTCAAAGCTTCTAGTTTCACTGTTTTGATAATCCATTTGTTTTTAATTAGTTTGTTCGCTTAATATTCTAGTTATTGGACTGTAAGTCAGTGTAAGTATAAAGAAAACAGAACAGAAGTTTCAAATGTGGTTTATTTTCATTTATTTCACTAGGAGTGTGGTGCAGGCTGGAGTGCGAGAGGACATAATTTACTTTTTTTCTTAAATTGTGATTGTATTTTATGAATGTAGCAGTTTCAAGTATGTTTCATTGGCCTAGTACATGATATCTTCATAGGATATTGTTGTGATGGGAAGACAAAGACTGAACTTATCAAAAAGCAGGAAAAACTGATCCAAGGATGGAGGAAGGAATTACAGGACCAATTGGAAAAGCACAAAACCGAGTTAGAGAGGGTATAATTAATGTAATTGATATCTTTTGTACTAATTGTAATGTTGTAATGTGAATGATTTTAAATGATGTATATAATGTTTTTTATATTTTATTTTATATTGTATTTGTGTTTGTTGAATAAATTTGTATTATTAATTAATTTTTTTTAAATATAAAAATGCTATAGCGACGGTCATCGACCGTAGCTATAGTGTTCTATAAAGTATAGGTCTATAGCGACGGTCGCTGAGCGTCGCTATAGACATCTAAACACGATTTTGGCATGAGCTATAACAACGGTCATCGATCGTCGCTATAGGCCAAAAGACTGTCGCTATAGGTTTTAGCGACGGCTTCTACAGCGACGGTCGGCGATCGTCGCTATAGCCTATAGCGACGGTCTTTTGGCCTATAGCGATGGTCGGCGACCGTAGCTATAGGTCGATTTTCTAGTAGCGTCTTCTTCCATAATACGAAACATTGTTCGGCGATCTAACATGTACGATGGCAGCGTCTCGAACTGAATCAGATAACACAAGACCCGATCTTGAGCTCGATTGATCATAGTGTTAAAAACACTATTCATCTCTTCCATCTTGATCTTCTTCACTTGTACATCTCTCTCTGCTACCCCAGCTCGTTTAGAAGATTCTTCGTACGCGTCTTCAGCTCTTGCCCTCATAGTAGACTCTTTCTTTAGCTTGTTCTTCAGTTCTGCAATCTCCTTTGTAAGTTGCTCGTTTCCTCCTTCAGTGTGGACCAGCATCCCTTCGACATTACTCAGACGTTCCTCTAGATCCTGGACTCGTTGTCCTTTAATGCCATTGAGGTCTGCTGCTCAGCTACTATCTCTTCCAACTCCTCAACGCTATCCTAGAGTTCCACATTACGGTCGAATACTTTATCGTACATATAGGCAACAATCGAGTTTAGTGGAATCTCTTCCTCCTCTTCCTCCTTATCCTCATTCAACTGTGGTAGCTCCATATGGTCCTCCTCGTCCGTCTCTATCTCATCATCCTTATTAGGTAAGCCGTCTTGCTCAACCACTATAACCAACGGAGATGACTCTCATGGCAGTAATTGTTCCCAAACCACCTGAATGTCACAAGGCTCCTCCCCTCTAGGCATCTGGGGTCCTTCCTCTCTAGCCTAACTGGATTCTCCTACATTAGCCGTCCTGACAACTAAAATTTTTAAGTTTTAATTACTAATCATTGTTACTCGACACTCACGAGCACATAGGTTGCAATCACATAAGCACATAAGTGTTTTATTACTTCTTCCTTAAAACTCGATAAAAGTTTATCACCACTATCTTTTCCAAGGTTACTCCCTAAGGCTTTTCCCCACCTAAGGTTCATAACCTAAGGCTTTGATACCAACTTGTGACACCCCCAAATCTGGGTACTTCATTCCCACAAGATTTGGTGTTCATTTGATAAAAACATTCATGTCTAACTACCCAAACATAATAAAATTTAACAATAAACCTTCCTATTAATTGATTACATCAATAAGTTCAATAAAATCTCCCAGGTTATCTAACCTTTAAATATAAACATCAAGTGCGGAAAATTAAACAACTACATCCCAACATTTAAAATAGATTCTGACAATTTAAAAGTCAACAAGTTTACAAGTCTTCAACACTTGTTCATCTTTCCTTTTCCTTTATTGGTGGTAGGTTCATCAACCTTCTCAACTTTAGCTGTAATGGTTATATAAGCAAGAGTAAACAAACAATGCTCACTTGAAATGACAATGAATAAAACATCATAACAACTACCAAATGAATAGGGTCAATAGAACTGAATAATCTGCTCCATCAATGATAATCAGGAATAAAATTTGAAATATGTATCTGAGGGTCATAAGACCACGAACTATGTCCAAAGTTATAAGTATTCTTTCAACTTAAACCTAAACAGTCATAAGACTGTAGGGACTCCTCGTACTTAGGGGGATCAACCCTTCGTACAATTTATTGTTCACAAACATCTAAACGCTTTGCATAAAAATATACCATGTAACAGGGTTATTCATCTCAGTATTTAGAATACAAGTCCGCACCAAAGTAAGTTTGGTTTAGATAAGTTTCAAGGTAATTTAGAGTTTAACGAACATCAACTAAGGATTAGTTGAATAAAATGTAATCATAATATGCTATGGAATAAGTCATAAAGGAATCAACAATATATTAAGATCATTCTTTAGAAAAGAACTAACAACATAAGCATTGAATAACATAACATACCTTGCTTGAACAAGGCTAAGCTAAGGCTAGAATTTTGTTTAGTAACATAATTGAGTTTTTTCAGCATACATAGTAAATATTAAATTGAACGATAAAACTTGTTCAACATAAGTATATCAGAATTTAGAAGCTTACATGCTAAGAAACAAGTTAAAGTAGGAAACCTTCTCAAAGTAAGAGTTAGGTTAAATAGTTTTGCACGAACATAATTAAATTGCATAAATAGGATTAGGAATAACTTGCTCAATAATAAACAAGGTAGAGTAAAGAAAACTTGCACGATATAATTAGAGTTAAGAAACTTGCATAATCGTAACAATAGAGTTAGATGACTTGCATACTAAGAAACAAGTTAAAGATAAGAAAATTTGCTCAATATCAAGAGATAAGGTTTAGAAACTTGCTCAATTGTAAACAAGGTAGGATAAAGAAAACTTTCCTTGCGTATAAGATAAATCGTAATAACTCAATTCTCAATATCCTTTACACATGCCATCATGACATAATTAGTTACTACCTATACTCTATATACAATTAAGTATCTACTTCATGTATGGCTTGATCAATTGTTAATAACAAAACTCATCAATTGTTAATAAAATTCTCATTCATAGTACTATAATACCACAATTAATAAAAATCACATTTTAACAGTCATAACATTGCACCTTATTAACAATTACAGACTTTGTATAATAATAATAAAAAATTTGGCCATTCTGCTAACCGGCGCTGCAGCGCCCCAGTTTACACTGGGAATGGCGCTGTGGCACGGTGTTGGCGCTATGGTGCGAGACTTGGCGCTGCGGCTCTGAATTACAGTTCCAGGCGATGAACGCAGGCAAAGCCAATTTGGCCTACATCTAAATTTCAAGCAACCAATTTAACACGTCTAATTCACATAATCATTACCCATCATATATATATATATATATATATATAATGATTTAGAATAATTAACAACAACTATAATCAAATTAAGTGTTTTAATTTCAATATTTTTGCCAAAACTCCATTTTTGACATCATTGACAAAATTAACACTTTGATCACAATTCTACACCAATTTAACTCATTCAAACTATGTTCTCTTCGTTTCTTACTGAATTAACATATTCAAGACTCAATTTATAGATTAGTTTACAAACCAAGTATCAATTTTGAACTCCGACAAGCTATATTCATGCACACAGCACCGTAATCAGATTTTCTTATTTTTGAACGTAAAGAAAGTAATTGGTACACTAAATCCTTATCTAGATGCTAGTTCTAACATCAAAAATACATATAAATACAATAATTCAGTTTATAATAACAATTCACCCAACATGAATTCACAAAAAACATAAGACTCGTGAATATAAAATATTCATATATATAATATTAAAGCTTTAAAAATATACCTTCAATTGCTTGGATAATCCTTGCTAACCACATACAACTGCTTGGAATCACAGAACTCTCTCAAATTCTCACAAACTTCTCTCTGCAAACTCTCTCTATTTTCTTTTCTCTGTATTCTTTCTTTTCTTTTCTCACCTTAGGCTTAAGCCAAAAGCTTTTCACGTAAATAAAATAGACGCTCATAAAACGTATGTAACTGTCGTATAATTATTATTATAATAATTACATACCAGTTATAAAATATTATATATATTTATATATTATTTTGATTTATTTTATTTATTATAATTCAAATTAAAAATTTAAAAGCCATAAGGCTATGTTTGGGCAAAACACTTAAAAATTAAAGACTTAATATCTTTAAGCCTTGTTTGACAAAACTAAATTAAACTCCTTTAATTTATTTTAATAACTCATTTATAACATAGTTTATTGTCAAACTTTTATTACCAAATTAAATTAAAAACATTATAATAATTCATTTAATCCCTATAAACTCTCTAACTTAATTATAAAATTAAATTAAAGCATTATCTCATAATAATTAATTTTCTTAACTCATAAATTATTTATTTAACAAATAAATAATCAAATCAAATCATATTAAACAAATATTTATTCAACAATAAACACATCAATTAAATATTTATATAATTCAATAAATATTTGAAATTACAATTTCAAATTTTGGATTGTTACATAAGCATCAAATCAAATACCAGTCCCAAGAAACCAAAATTAAACTTGTAAACCTATACACCAAAAAAACATGAAGATCGACAAATCATTCTGAGAGACCTTGGGATACCCCACTGTCAGTCGATCAAGAAAGAGTTAGAGATACATCAAGACAACAAGTCAACAAGAAAAGTGGCAACCATCAAGCAAGTCAAAACATATCCAAAAGGGAAGTGAACTAAAATATATTTCCTTTTATATGTTACTATTTGGTATATACAATGTGTTATGTACATGACAAAAGTGACTAACCTAGTCTATGTAGGAAATAAAAGCTAATTTATAATCCCGCCATCAGATGGGCCAACAACTCTAGAAGACTATCCCTCTTTGCAGATAGAGGGGCATCTCTAAGCTCATGCCTCGCTATCTCAATACAAGTCAAAAGCTCTGTCGCGGTATGCATGGTGCTATCTTGACAACCCAAGCTTAATTTTATTTGTGAAAGATCTGAGAGCGGCACTCTTAGCAACAACAACATCCCTGGCAGCCCGAGCCTTATTCCTCTCTAAAAGAGTAGCGTCCCGACTGGATAAAGCAATCAATATCAATGCCCAAGCCTGATCCCGCTCAAAAGTAAAAAGTTATACCCTTCACTCTAAAGCCAATATGGGAAGTGGGGGAGCAGCAATAGCTAGGAGTGGCGCTAATTAAAGCTCTGTCAAGCCGGTAAATAGCTCATCCTTTGTAGGGGAGGGTGGAGCCTGCATAGGCTCCTCCTTATCAGTATCAGAACTCAATGGTGAATGAGCATCAAGAGACGCTGCTATGTCTACCTCCAACCATTTAGTGTACTCTAAAGAATGACCAGGGTGACTATACTCTAGCCAGATCATCCCAGATAAAGATAAAGTTGATGATCACTAACCTAAAGCTCCATCAAAGTAATGTAAGCCTTGAAACTGATCAAATTATCCCATAATAGCTAAGGGATGATATGTAAGTCACATCTCTCAGACCTGCCAGTGGGAGATAGTCCATACTAGGGGCATGTATGATGAAACTAAATAGAGAACAATAGCTAGAATAAACCAATTTAGAGAATGGCTCCTCAATCACAATCAAAAAGATAAACCATGACACAGTATCTACCAGTCGGTGGGGCGGAAAGTTTGGGTGTAAGACCCAAACTTTTATGAATAAATATAAATTTTTCTATAGTTATCATTTTTGAATATTATGGAGTGAGTTTGATATAATGGTATAGTTGTGGTTAATATTTATAAATTTTACAAAGTATGCAAGTTGTCATAAAATATTTGATTGGTCGGGGAATATTCGTTTTAACATGGAATATTCGTACGATGACACAATCATTAGTGGACCCTACGAAGGAATTATTGTCGAAGTTAAAAAACGATAAAATTATCTTTTTATGAAAATAATGGCAAAAGTTTTATAGTTAACTGTTGAAATACCTGGTGGTAAAAGTACAGTAATATGTGTGGTTGCATAGTAGCACACTGTATTGATTATTAATGCTTACGTGAGAAGTCACTCGGTTTTATTCAATTATTGCTACAGTAATTGCAGCATAGAATCTCACGTTATTTGATTTAATTATTGTCAATATTTTTATATTATTAAATCAATAATTGAGAAGATAAAGTTATTCATATTATTATTTGCAATATTGACAATGTCTAGAAAGTTCTGTCGAGGAGAGGTTTGGTCACCTAATTGCGTGCCAATAGGGAGAAATCCTTATCGAAAAGGCCCCTCTTTCCTGGGAATGATCTAGTTGTTAAATATTGCGAATTATAATAATGATGATAAATGTTGTTAAAAATATTGAGGGGATATTTTTATGAAGTATTTGTTGTAAGTTTGACTTATTATTTGGACCCCCACTTACCCATTTTTCAAAATAATTTTGTCAAAAGTTATTCAGTATATATATATATATATATATATATATATATATATATATTAATAATAGGTGGGGGGCCACATGTGCAAGAAAATTGAAATGGGGGGGGGGAGAAAATTTGTCACAGGTGGTGGAAGTTTTTCAAAGTAACATGTGTTTATATATATATATGTATATATATATATATATATTGTTTTTACTTGATGATTGCTTGGAATTTGATTCGTTCGTGATGTTTGTAAGGCGTCTATGAATTTTAAAACTATTGCATCTCTGAATATCTTAAACAGTACCCCTTCCATTCTCCTATAAATAGGATGCTTAGTTAGAATTGAAAATCACACCAGAATCAGAGAATTCTTCTTCTATAATATTGAGCGTATTTCTTTAGAGTTTAAGGAAGTTTTGAGCGTAGAAAATAGTACAATTTTTCGTCAAGAATATCACCGCCCTACAAGTCAGAATACTCTTCTTTTTAAGGTAAGGGATATTATTTTTGTTCAATACTCGTAAGAAATAATATTTTCTTCCATACTCTGTAGTATGTAAGTAATATTATTTCATTTCAGATTTCAAATTCTACACTCATTTTGTTAAGTTTTGGCTTCTATACTCCATGAAATTAGTAGAATATCCTTGATATTAGCGCTTCATCCAATATCTTTTCGTGGAAATATTATCCTGAACATTCTTGATAAGTTTTAACTTTTTCATGTCAGAGTACTATTCATGTGGTACTATTCACAAATTACTTTTCATTCAGTTACTATTCACCCAGGGTACTATTCATAACAAAAAAAATTGATTTCTTTTTGGTCCAAATCATTTTTGATACAATATTATTCTTGAATTTTACTCCACAAAGCAGTATCATGTTGACAATTTGGACATTATTGAATTTTGGATAAATTAAATTATAAATCTTTAAAAAAATTATCCTTTGCTTTCTTTTAATTGAATTCTTATATCATTGTCATCATTCTCATGCTTATATTATAATAAAAGTCATTTGTGGTCGTGGTGCATAGATGGACTTGGTATGATTATGACCAGGGATTATTCGGTGTAATCATGACCGTAATGTTACAAATGATGTGGTAAAAGTCATCATTGGCCCGCAGTACATTGATGGATAGTTGTTGGCATGATCATGACCATTGGTGAAAACACAAATATCCTTGGTACATATTGCATGGATAATTCGTGGTCATGATACTAATGAACATCCTTGGCCCGTAGGACAGGGATGATGTGGATTATTTATTAAGCTGAGTCTTAGCGATAATATTGATTATAAAAATTTTAAATCATAGAAGATAGTAGATATCATGATCTACTTGACTGTTCTAATGGATTGCTTATTCCGCTACAGCTAAACTTGATGTTTATTATATTTTATCAGTTTAACACTGTTGAAGGCTAACGATAATTTATTCTATATTATCTTAGTCATAATATTTCTTACTAGGCTAGTTGAGCTCACCCTTTCCTTTCATTGTTCTCTTCAGGAAATGAGAATATAGATGGGACTAGTCGGGGAACGATATGACTATCCAGATGTTTGCATTAGTAGTCCTCACTATTCTATGAAATAGTGTGATAGTAATTGTAATGTTGACTTATTTTGAGTTTGAATACTGTCTAGAAGACAATATTTGTATTAAAACTCACAACTCATGTTGTATATTTAAGTTTGTATCTGTATTCTATACCATGTATTTGGCGACTCAGAATGGGTGATGTATACCTATTTTGGGGGTGTCACAGTTGGTATCAAAGATTAGGGATATGATCCCTGGCTAAGATGTGAGACTAGAACTAGGGGGGAGAAACGGGAAAATCCTTCGCTAGTATGACCTACCTAAGTTTATGTGTTATTTAATTGGTCAGTCAGAATATAAGGATTATATGTTGCATGTCAATTAACCCTTATTTTGTGGCACTATTTGAAAATGACATCCGAGAATGTTGAGAATAGCAATGGAGCACATAAGACCATTGAATTAACAACGATCAATAACCAAGAAAATGTGCATCAGGAAGGAAACAATCCTCATGCAAACAATAACACCGACCAAATGATGAACGATGGAATGTTTAGGGGCCTTTTGCAATTCATGCAACATCAGACGAGAGAGACTCCTGTTCAAAATGCAGGTGGAAATACTGGCAACTCTCGGATGGTCACCGCTAAGCAGTTCAAAGAGCTGGGACCACCAGAGTTTTTGGGAGAACCAAAACCACTTAAGGCGGAGACGTGGATAAAATAGATCACCAAGATATTTAATGTCTTGGGATGCTCCGAGGAGCAAAAGGTTCCCTTTGCCACCTTCATGCTGTAAGGCGACGTAAGTTATTAGTGGGAATCCGTAAAGAGTACTCAACCTGCTGCACTTAAGATGTCTTGGGAGAAGTTCCAAGAATTGTTCAACGACAAGTACTTTCTCGAAAGTATTCGTCAAATGAAAGAGGTAGAGTTCATCAAACTGGTGCAAAACAATATGACCGTGTCGCAGTACGAAGCTAAATTTTCCAAGTTATCCTGGTTTGCGTCCCACTTTGTTGATAATGAGGAGAGAATGATGCAGATGTTTCTAAGAGGTTTGAAACCCAAGATACGTCAATACATAATTTCTCAAAAACTGTGTTTATATCCAGATGTTGTAAATAAGGCTCAGTTATTGGAGTGCAATAATGAGTCAACCCAACTAAGAGAGAGCAGCCGACAAAATGATAATACCAGTGGTAGCAGTCATCAAAGTGGTGACAACAAACGTGGAGGAAAATAACATGCCAGAAATGGTAACCACTTCGGTGGTAATAATGGCCAAGATAATAAAAGTGGACATTTCATGAAAAGGAGATTCAACAACGATGGAAAGACGTCAACACCAGCACCCGTTATTAAGGAAGGAGAACGACCACCTATCATATGCTTCAAATGCAGAGGGGAGGGACACATCAGTCCAAATTGAATGCAGCGGTCCAAAACGTGTTACAATTATGGAAGAGAAGGTCACCTAAGTCGATTTTATCATGAAGAGAAGCCAAGTCCAGCTGGGACGAAGGCACCAAAGGCCGTCCCAAAGAAGTCAAAGCTGGTATTTCAAGGGAGAGCGTTTGTCGTGACCTCCTAAAAAGTTAGGAACCCGAATTAGGTCATCATGGGTAAGCTAATTATAAATTCTAGAGAAGTCTATACCTTATTTGATACCGATTCTACTCATTCTTTTATTTCTCCTACTTGCGATCCACGTTTAAATTTAACTCCAGAGAAATTAGAATTTGACTTATCTGTTGAAACTCCGTTGAGAGAAACCTTCATTACATCAACTGTTTATAAGTCTTGTTTGATTCAAATCGGCACCCTCACATTACCTGTAGATCATATCTCTTTGAAAAAACTTATATTTGATGTGATTTTAGGGATTGATTGGTTAACTACTCATCATGCTAAAATTGATTATTTTCGTAAGGTTGTTAGCTTTCATATTTCTAACTAACCTATTATGCGAATTCAAGCAACCAAACCACTAAATTCAATCATTGTCATCTCAAGCCATAAAGCTATTCGTTTATTAAAAAATAGATGTTAAGCTTTCTTAGCTCATGTCACAGATTTAAATAAAAATACGTCAGTTTTGAATGATATTATTATTGTTAATAAATTTCCTGACGTATTCCCTGAAGAACTTCCTGGCCTACCCCCAGAGCAAGAAATTGAAATTTTTATCGACCTTGAACCCAGTACAAAACCTATTTCCAAAGCCCCATGTCGAATAGCTCCTGTTAAACTTCAGGAGTTAAAGACCCAACTGCATGAATTGTTAGACATTGATTTCATTCGTCCTAGTACGTCTCCTTGGGGTGCTCCTGTTCTATTCGTGAATAAGAAAGATGGAAGTATGCGACTTTGTATTGATTATCGGGAGTTGAATCATGTCACCATCAAAAATAGGTATCCGTTACCTCGCATTGATGACCTGTTTGACCAGTTGCAAGGTGCCAAATTATTTTCAAAGATCGGTCTTCGTTCCAGATATCATCAGTTAAAGATTAAAACCGATGACATCTTAAAGACTTCTTTTAGAACTCGGTACGGGCATTACGAATTCCTAGTCATGTCTTTTGGATTGACTAATTCTCCTGCTGCCTTCATGATTATGATGAATTGAGTATTCAAGGAATATATGGATCACTTTGTGGTCATCATTGATGACATCCTCATTTACTCCAAAAGAGATGAAGATCATGAGCAACACTTGAAGCTGATACTCCAAAAGCTTCATGAAAATAAGCTTTATGCCAAGTTGAAGAAATGTGAGTTCTGGCTTGAAGAAGTAGCATTGCTTGGGCACATGATATCAAATCATAAAATATCTGTTGACCCATCAAAGATTGAAGCAATACAAAGCTGGGAGTAACCTAAGTCAATGACCGAAGTACGTTGCTTTCTCGGCTTAGCTGGTTATTATCAGAGATTCATAAAAGGGTTTTCTTGAATCGCTACTCCATTAACTTAGCTGACTCGAAAAGATACAAAATTTGGTTGGAATGAGGAATGTGAGAATAGTTTTCAAGAACTCAAGAGGAGACTCATTTCAGCACCTGTTCTGACAATACCATCTGGTTCGGAGGGATTTTTCATCTACAACAATGCTTCAGGCAGAGGGTTAGGATGTGGTCACATGCAACATGGGAAAGTCATAGCCTATGCCTCACGACAACTCAAAGAATATGAAAGGAATTATCCTAATCATGATCTAGAGTTGGTAGTAGTCATTTTTGCACTAAAGATCTGGAGGCATTACCTGTGTGGGGAGAAAGTAGAGATCTATACGGATCATAAAAGACTCAAATATTTCTTCACCCAAAAGGAACTCAACATTCGATAACGACGTTGGCTCGAGTTGTTGAAAGATTACGATCACACCATTCAATACCATCATGGAAAAACGAACGTAGTAGCTGACGCGTTGAGTAGAAGATCATATGCGAGTACGAGTGGAATATTGTCAATGCAAAGGCCCATTATGTATGACTTACAAAGGATGGATATAGAGTTAAACACTCTAGGGACCCACGTGATGATGAAAAATATACGAGTAGAATCGACTTTAATCAATAAAGTTAAAGCAGCTCAAGCTACAGACCTGGAGCTGATATGTATGATGAAGAAAGTACAAGAATGTACTATTCCAAAAGTAAGAATCGATGAAGAAGGAATACTTCGAGTCAAATCCAGACTTTATGTTCCTAATGACACTGATTTAAATTATAAGATCATGATAGAGGCGCACAACACACTGTTTTAAATCCATCCTAGGAGTACCAAAATGTATCATGATCTACGACATATATTTTGGTGTGGCAATATTAAAAGACAGATCGTAGAGTTTATCTCAAGGTGTCTAACGTGTCAATGAGTCAAGGCGGAGCATCAAGTACCAAAAGGTCCGTTGCAAGCACTTGAAATTCTAGAATGGAAGTGGAAGCACATTACCATGGATTTTGTTACTGGTCTTCCCAAGGTTTCTCAAGGGATAGATGTGATTTGGGTCATTGTCGATAGACTAACCAAGTCTGCTCATTTCTTACCTATACGAAAAACTAATACACTTGAATGTCTTGCTCGTATATACATAAATGAGATTGTAAGACTGCATGGTATGCTAGTATCCATAGTTTCTGATCGAGACCAAAGATTCACTTCACGATTTTAGGTTAGTTTGCAAAAAGCTATGGGCAAGGATTTACGATTTAGTTCGGCATATCATCCTCAAACTGATAGACAATCAGAGAGGACTATTCAAACCCTTGAAGATCTATTAAGACTCTGTGTCCTTAACTTCAAAGGAAGTTGGGACAAGTTCTTATCATTGGTGGAATTTTCCTATAACAACAGTTATCAAACAAGCATCGACATGGATCCATTTGAAGTGTTGTATGGAAGAAAGTGTTGTTCTCCAGTATGCTGGGATGAGGTGGGTGAAACAACGTTTTTGGGACCAGAATTCGTATGTAGGACTACGAAGAAGATTTAAATGATCCGACAACATATAAAGACCTCACAAGATCGACAAAAGAGTTATGTTGATCTTCATCGAAAGGACGTTGTCGACGTTGGGATTTTTATTTTTCCCTTTTCATTTTTTGTTCTTTGATGTTCTCATGTTATTTGAGATTTGTTTGAAAAAATAAGTGAAAAAGGTCCGACGTGTATAATGTCGACGATTTGACTGTAAGAGTTACCAGTTGGTGTTTTTAATTTGTTGCACCAACGCAATCGAGAAAAGATTTGCACATTAACCTAGTGGTGTGACACTGCTAAACGTGTCTATGAAACCAAGATTCATTTGGGTGTGGGGGCTTGATTATGCAGAGGGAAGGTGTTAGGCACCCCCCAACATCCATGTTACCACGGTGACTGTCACTTTTCAAGAAACTGTTATATGAATGTGTGTGTGTGTGAATAAATGTGTTGTTATTTGGAAGTAGTGCGAGGCCTCGTTCGCACCTATATACAAAGGGTTTGAATTTGTATGAAAAAATCAGTTTTAAACATGATATAGTAGTGATGTTTTGTAAAAGAGGTTTTTTAAACCCTGTGCTCAATAGTAATTGAGACTTTTTTATACTTCTATTTTTATTATTAAATGTTTGACTTGTTTTCTTTTATTTTTGAGATGCGAAGCATCTTCGAGAAAATAGTATATAGCAGTGTCGAACTCCTCATGGGCATGACAGCCATCTAAGGGAATTTAAACATCGTGAATAATTTACAAGCTGCTTATAGCTGAAAATGTCCATAACGGGAACCGAATCTAGATTCAGTGGACTGAATTTGTGATCACATGATTCCTAGGCTCACATAATGCCGCAGTTTATATGAAAAGCAGTAAGCAATTATACATATATATATATATACACACACAAACATGATCAACCACCACGAAGCACTTTCATAGGGGATCAGAAATGTAAACAAAGAAGTAAATGCGATCAATCGCCACGAAGTAAACTCCAGGTGGGACTAAATGTAAATAAAGCAATAAAGACGATCAACCGCCATGAAGTAAACTCCAGGCGGGACTAAATGTAAATAAAGCAGTAAAAGTCCACGAAGTGAACTCCAGGCCTGAGAGAAAATTTATATATATATATAAAAGCAGTAAACGCTCTCGATGTAAAATCCAGGCTCATTGGATATAATTCGACAACAGTTCATATATATAAGTGTGTATATATATATATAAGCAAGTAAACGCTCCAGACATAAGTCTAGGCTCAATCGAGGCATAATTCGATAATGTTAGTCCATATATAAGTATATACATATATAAGTATATATATACAGAAAAAAATAAAAACCACAGACCAAAGTTCGGGCATACACACACAACACGACTCTCAATGTGAAGAATAGTGTGTGCAAAGATGAAGAGAAAGGCTTTATAAAGTGTAAGAAAGCTTACAGTGGCCTGCGTTTACAGTGGCCTGCCAAAGAAGACTTCTATAATTCTAATAGGATAAACACTCAGCTCCTGCTGGTAAAAATATAGCTATATGTGATCTAACATGTGTTTAAAATGAGAAATCACTCAATATGGGGTGTGTACAGAGCTAATTGGACAGGGCTTCCTCGCCTTTTTTTCTTGAATTATGGCCACCCCACGCTCTATTTATAGAGCTGGTGGCCACAGGTGTACCTGCGGCAGCCGCAGATGCTCCTGCGACTGCCCTGGGTGCCCCAGGCTCCGCGAGTCCTGCTGTCTTGAACTCGTGCACTGTGATGTCAGCTCGAACTTGCAGAACTTCAATCTCAGCATCCGAACGAGGTGTATAAGACCTTCTCCGGACTTCTTTTGTCAAGAGTTATACAATAACATGGGTTTAGAGGTTGTACGAAGTCAGGAAGAGGGGACCATGCCCATGGTCTTCAAGCTTCAAATTCTATCAGGTGTGCTGTCATTCGTAATAGTCACTCAAGATTATAATTCCTTGGCTCTTGTGTGACATTACTGTGTAGAAATGTATGTATGAAATGTTGAGACAGCGCGATGTGGGGTTGAGGTGGCAAGATGACAATTTTGCCCCTCACCCAGGTTATCTCTGGTTTGGTCTGATAAAGCAGACGTTGCTTAGGATTATCTCTAAGATTGGACTGCTGCAAGTGTTTGAATTCCTCATGGTCTTCTTCAAGTGTGCATGTCTTCCCAGTGTTATTGTAACGCCCCATATCTATACTCCCACGGTATCTGATATGGTGTTTACAAAAAATCAACATAATGCTTTTAAATCTATACACCCATGGTATCTGATTATAAAATTACATTAAATAGAGGGACTAGAAGATATAATTCTCATAGATCCAAAATATAAGCCTAACGAATTTATACTATCGTATTGATAGTAACTATCTATCTGAAATCCAGAGTATCAATAACAACATGAACAGTCCATGCTATTAATACCCTCACTCAGATAAATAGTTCCCAAGGATCTCAACTAGATTTGAAGAAGTCTAATTTTACATTTATGTATCTAAGAAATCATGGTTGCAGAAATAAAGATGTTATATATATATATATATATATATATATATATATATATATATATATATATATATATATATCATAATATTAATATTCTATTACATGATTCTCATAACGAGTTCTTATTACAAGGTATTCAAACAGAGAAGAATATAATCTAATCTATGTAGGGATGCTTCCCTTTATCTACTCTAGAAGTTCCAGGATTACCATCTAAAACTACAAAGGGAATAATTTGCAAGGGTGAGCTATGACATGCTCAGCAAGTTTTGTATTTATAACAATATAGGATTTGAAGAAATATAATAGTTCAAATTTTGACTGATAATTGTACCATTTCTGGATTTCTAATTTCAACCATTTCTGGAATTTTCTTTATTTCTGTCAATCATACAGACTTAGAGAAAGCACTCACTATGGGGAGTGTACAGAGCTAATTGGACAGGGCTTCCTCGCCTTTTTTTTTCTTGAATTATGGCCACCTCACGCTCTATTTATAGAGCTGGTGGCCGCAGGTGTACCTGCGGCAGCCGCAGATGCACCTGCGACTGCCCGGGGTGCCCCGGGCTCCGCGAGTCCTGCTGTCTCGAACTCGTGCATTGTAATGTCAGCTCGAACTTACAGAACTTCAATCTCAGCATCCGAACGAGGCGTATAAGACCTTCTCCGGACTTCTTTTGTCAAGAGTTATGCAATGACATGGGATTAGAGGTTGTACGAAGTTAGGAAGAGGGGACCATGCCCATGGTCTTCAAGCTTCAAATTCTATCAGGTGTGCTGTCATTCGTAATAGTCACTCAGGATTGTAATTCCTTGGCTCTTGTGTGACATTACTGTGTAGAAATGTATGTATGAAATGTTGAGACGGCGCGATGTGGGGTTGAGGTGGCAAGATGACAATTTTGCCCCTCACCCGGGTTATCTCTGGTTTGGGCTAATAAAGCAGACGTTGCTTAGTATTATCTCTAAGATTGGATTGCTACAAGTGTTTGAATTCCTCATGGTCTTCTTCAAGTGTGAATGTCTTCCCGGTGTTATTGTAACGCCCCCATATCTATACTCCCACAGTATCTGATATGGTGTTTACAAAAAATCAACATAATGCTTTTAAATCTATACACCCACGGTATCTCATTATAAAATTACATTAAATAGAGGGACTAGCAGATATAATTCTCATAGATCCAAAATATAAGTCTAACGAATTTATACTATCGTATTGATAGTAACTATCTATTTGAAATCCAGAGTATCAATAACAACATGAACAGTCCATGCTATTAATACCCTCACTCAGATAAATAGTTCCCAAGGATCTCAACTACATTTGAAGAAGTCTAATTTTACATCTATGTATCTAAGAAATCACGGTTGCAGAAATAAAGATGTTATACATATATATATATATATCATAATATTAATATTCGATTACATGATTCTCATAACGAGTTCTTATTACAAGGTATTCAAACAGAGAAGAATATAATCTAATCTATGTAGGGATGCTTCCCTTTATCTACTCTAGAAGTTCCAGGATTACCATCTAAAACTGCAAAGGGAATAATTTGCAAGGGTGAGCTATGACATGCTCAGCAAGTTTTGTATTTATAACAATATAGGATTTGAAGAAATATAATAGTTCAAATTTTAAATGATAATTGTAACATTTTTGAATTTCTAATTTCAACCATTCCTGGAATTTTCTTTATTTCTGTCAATCATACAGACTTAAAGAAAGCACTCAATATGGGGAGTTTACAGAGCTAATTGGACAGGGCTTCCTCGCCTTTTTTTTTTCTTGAATTAAGGCCACCCCACGCTCTATTTATAGAGCTGGTGGCCGCAGGTGTACCTGCGGCAGCCGCAGATGCACCTGCGACTGTCCGGGGTGCCCCGGGCTCTGCGAGTCCTGCTATCTCGAACTCGTGCATTGTGTTGTCAGCTCGAACTTGCAGAACTTCAATCTCAGCATCCGAATGAGGTGTATAAGACCTTCTCCGGACTTCTTTTGTCGAGAGTTATGCAATGACATGGGATTAGAGGTTGTACGAAGTCAGGAAGAGGGGACCATGCCCATGGTCTTCAAGCTTCAAATTCTATCAGGTGTGCTGTCATTCGTAATAGTTACTCAGGATTGTAACTCCTTGGCTCTTGTGTGATATTACTGTGTACAAATGTATGTATGAAATGTTTAGACGACGCGATGTGGGGTTGAGGTGGCAAGATGACAATTTTGCCCCTCACCCGGGTTTTCACTGGTTTGGGCTGATAAAGCAGACGTTGCTTAGAGTTCTCTCTAAGATTGGACTGCTGCAAGTGTTTGAATTCCTCATGGTCATCTTCAAGTGTGCATGTCTTCTCGGTGTTATTGTAACGCCCCCATATCTATACTCCCACGGTATCTGATATGGCGTTTACAAAAAATTAACATAATGCTTTTAAATCTATACACCCATGGTATCTCATTATAAAATTACATTAAATAGAGGGACTAGCAGATATAATTCTCATAGATCCAAAATATAAGCCTAACGAATTTATACTATCGTATTGATAGTAACTATCTATTTGAAATCCAGAGTATCAATAACAACATGAACAGTCCATGCTATTAATACCCTCACTCATATAAATAGTTCCCAAGGATCTCAACTAGATTTGAAGAAGTCCAATTTTACATCTATGTATCTAAGAAAACACGGTTGCAGAAATAAAGATGTTATATATATATCATAATATTAAGATTCGATTACATGATTCTCATAACGAGTTCTTATTACAAGGTATTCAAACAGAGAAGAATATAATCTAATCTATGTAGGGACGCTTCCCTTTATCTACTCCAGAAGTTCCAAGATTACCATCTAAAACTGCAATGGGAATAATTTGCAAGGGTGAGCTATGACATGCTCATCAAGTTTTGTATTTATAACAATATAGGATTTGAAGAAATATAATAGTTCAAATTTCGACTGATAGTTGTACCATTTCTAGATTTCTAATTTCAACCATTTCTGGAATTTTCTTTATTTCTGTCAGTCATACAGACTTAGAAATTTTGTTCAGATGTGAGATAGGGGATCAGCCTATTCAACATCTTAGGAGTATGCATATCATCCTACTAGTACTCAAAATACACCTAAATTAAAGTCATTATATGAATTAACCAACTTTCAATCCCTTACGGGATACCCAACTTCAGTATAAGATGTCTTACCAAAACAATTTGGCTTGACTCAAACAGTTCATGCTCAATAAACATTATCATATGAATAAACAATTCATTTCTTAGTTATGCTGGAACTATAGCAATAACTTTACAATAAGAAGGTAAATCAATTGTAGGTGTAGTATATTATATCAACATCATATCAAGATGAAAATCTTGTTCAATGAATAAACAAGGTTTAAGAAATTTGTTTGATAAGAACTTTAAGGATAGAGAACTTACCTGAGCGTAGATCAGTCAAGTTATGTTATTCAATCGTTAATAAATACCTACGAAGTTCATATACATAAATCTAACACGTTAGTATTGATAACAATACTCAATTATAATATTAATATAATATCAGGTTAGATTAATTAGGTTTGGTGTTTAATACCTTTGATAAATGGACTAAATTTTATTTATAAAATTTAATTACAATATAAAATATCTTTTTAGAAATTTTAAAGTATTTAAAACATTTATTTTGATTTTTAAATCATTTATTTCTATTTATAAGTAATTAATATTTACTTAAAATTTTACAAAAACATTATTATAATTTTTAAATAATTTATATTTATTTATTATAATTTTTATATCATTAATAATATTTTTCCATAATTATTTAGTATTTATAAATAATTATTCTAATTTATTTATTAATAAGTTAATTATTAATAATTTCAAAATAATATAAAATAATTATTTAATTTATGTAAAAATATCAGAATTTATTTATAATAATTTAATATAATTTTTAAAACTATGTTTATATTTATTTATTAATTATTTCTAATTTATATAAATTATTTTTAGAAAAATAATTTTTGTCTGTCGCTAAATCCCTTCAGTGACAGAAAGTGTCGTTCTAGGTGTTTTTGAGTTTCTGGGCAGCAGTTTGGTCATGGTCGAGTGACTGGTTTGACCATTAATTATAATGCTACTGTTAATGAGTTTTGGTTTGTTCAAGAGTTGATGTTGTAGTACTCATAAAGTAGTATAATATGAAATAAATTTTAGGCTTTAACCTACATATAACAAGAAGTTATAGAGGCTCAAAGTCACTGTCAGAGCTGTTCTTGAGTTTCTGGGTAACCCAGAACAGAAGTCATGGTCGGTCAAAGATTTTGTGGCTTAAATATCTTTGATTCTGTGTATTTGATGTGTGTAATGTTTGTTGTAACATGTAGTATATATGTCAGGGTACATATATATAACATTAACATGAACAAAACATAAATCTAAGGTCTCTAATTATGCTGGTCAAAGTACAACCAAACGTTGTTCTTCGTGTTCTTCAGTTTTCTGAAAAACCCAGAAAACATGGTCAAGCTCGGTCAACGACTTTTGATCATTAATTCCAGTAAACTTATACGTTGTTTCTTCAATTAAAGATCATAGATATGTAGTACATATATCAGGGTATTGATCTATAACAAAAACTTACAAAAATAACAAACAGAAGACGACTAAATAAATTGGTCAAAGTAGCCGGTTCAACTGTTCTTGAGCTTTCTGAGTAACCCAGAAAACTGCAATCCGTGAACGGTCAACCCATTTTAAGTGCTTATAACTTGATATCTATGGTTCAAATGAACCTGGTTTCTTTTCCATATTAAAGACCTACAAAGAGGCTACAAATACCAAACAATTAAAAGACCAAAACATAAACACATGAATCTATAGGCTCTGACATTCGGTTGTCAGACCTAGTTTTTAAAATTTCCAGATTTTTTAAAACACTTAATTAAGGCATCTAGATGTTATGAAAATGTGTTCTACCAATCTAACATACTTTTTGACATACTAATACATAATTCTAAACATCTAACCAACAAATCTAACATAGGATCAAAGAGCTAATTATGAACTAGGGTTTGTACCTTTTCTTGAGCAATTTTTGATTCTAACTTCTGATGTTGTTGCTTCTATCACCCAGGCTTGATTTGGTAGTTTATAAGTGCATATAGGCTTAGGAATTTTGTGAGTTTGTTTAGCCTAAGGTTCCTATTTATAAAATTCTTCAACTTGGCTTTTTAGTCATTTTTTAGCAACTTGCCTCTACAAAGATCTGATCGGATGACTATGGTGATGCTTGGGAGTTACAAGCATGTCATGTGCTACCTTGGAACTTGCAATGGTGACTCCTAACCTCCTTGTGAGCTAGTTAGGTTTGTTTAGTAGCTTAATTAGGCTTTAATCTTCACTAATCTTGATTAGGGTTTTGTTTTTAATGATTAGGAATGTTAAGTAGTACCTAATTGAAGTTTACTAACCATGATTACGAGTTAACATAATCTAATTAGGGTTTATTTAGCTAATTAGGGTTAGGTTTACAAATTAAGGTTAGAGTTTTGCTAATTTGGGTTAAGGTTTTTTAATCTAGGATTGTTAACCTAAATTTCTCACTAATCCTAGCAAGCACAACAAAGCGTTTTGTCAGTGTTAGCACGACAAAGCATCTTGTCAAAATAATTTTACCAAAAAGTCCAAATATAGAAAGAAAAAAATTAAACATGAGGTGTCAAGCACGACGTTTTTCGGACAAAAATTTATTTCGTCAAATTTATAAAACCAAGTATATATTAACACATAACACATTCAGAACAGAGATATTTTATTTATATAACGGGATTTTACACATACGAGTCTTATTAGGGTTTTGGGTTTTTACATTCACTCCCACTAGTAAGAGTTTCGTCCTCAAAATTACAGTACAAGTTAAGTAAATAATTGAGGATAATTCTAGCGCATTTTATCTTAAATCTCCCATGTAGCTTCTTTAACGTTTTGATTCCTCCAAATTACTTTGACCGATGCTATTACTTTATTTCTCAGGACTTGTTCTTTACGGTCGAAGATCTGCACAGGTTCTTCTACATAAGAAAGATCTTCCTCTATTTGGATTGGCTCATATTGTATAACGTGTTTATAATCAGGTTTATATGGTTGTAATACGGACACATGAAACACATTATGAATATGATTTAACTCAGGAGGTAGTGCTATTTCATAGGCAACTTCACCAACCCTTCTCAAAATTTCAAAAGGTGCAATGAATCTCAGACTTAATTTTCCTTTCTTGCCAAAACGTATCTTTCCTTTCAAAGGAGATACTTTCAAGAATACATGATTTCCTACGTTAAAGTTTCATTGTTGACGATGTGGATCGGCGTATTTTCTTTGTCGATCTTGAGATGCTTGTAATCGTTAACGAATAATTCTGATAGTTTCAATTGTTTATTGAATTATCTCAGGTCCTAACATTTTTCTTTCCCCTACTTCATCCCAACATAAAGGTGTTCTACATTTACGCCCATATAAAGCTTCATAGGGTGCCATACCTATGCTAGCATGATAACTATTGTTATAGGCAAACTCGACTAAGGGTAACTAATCTTCCTAACTTCCTTTGAAATCTATAACACATGTTCTTAGCATATCCTCAAATGTTTGTATGGTTCTCTCACTCTATCCATCAGTCTGAGGATGATAAGTTGTACTCAATCTTAATTGTGTTCCTAAGTGTTTCTGAAGGCTTTTCCAAAAATTAGAAGTAAATCTTGGATCTCGATCTGATACTATGGACACAGGTTCTCCATGCCTAGAGATAATTTTATTGATGTACAGTTTGGCAAGGTGATCTAGGTTGTGAGTAATCTTAATAGGTAGAAAGTGAGCTGATTTTGTAAAACGGTCAACTATTACCCAAATGACATTATGGCACTGTTGTGTAGCTGGAAGACCAATAACAAAATCCATAGTTATATGTTCCCACTTCCACTCGGGAATTGGTAAGGGTTGAAGTAAACCACTCGGCTTTTGATGCTCAGCCTTAACCCTTTGATATGTGAGACATTTACTTACCCATTCAACTATTTCTCTATTCATGTTCGACCACCAAAAGTGTTGACTTAAATCCTTATACATTTTTGTACTGCCAGGATGTATGGCAAATTTAGAATTATGAGATTCGTTTAAAATTTCATCTTTTAAAGCTTGGTCTAACTTAACCCAAATTCTATTTTCATATCTTATTATTCCATCCGTATCTATTCTAAATTTATTATACTTATCATGTGTTGAATTAGATTTAAACTTCTGACATTCTTCATCATTCTCCTGTATCTCTTTAATTTTATTAAGCAGAGATGAAACTCCTTCTAAAATATACAATTTTTGGGTTGAGGTAGTTGGACATTCCACCTCAATTTCTATATTTTCAAAGTCTTTTATTAACCTATTATTGGTGGTTAATACATTCAATTTTTCCTGATTCTTTTTACTTAATACATCAGCTACAACATTGGCTTTACCGGGATGATATAAGATTTCACAGTCATAATCCTTTATCAGTTCTAACCATCGTCTCTATCTTAAATTTAATTCCTTTTGTGTAAAAATATATTTCAGACTTTTATGATATGTATATATCTCGCACTTCTCCCCGAACAAGTAATGTCTCCAAATTTTTAGAGCAAAAACTACCGCGGCTAACTCTAGGTCATGAATAGGATACCTCTTATCATAATCTTTGAGTTGTCGTGATGCATAAGCTATCACTTTCCCATGTTGCATCAACACACACCCTAAACCTGTGTGTGATGTGTCACTATATACTACAAGGCCTCCTGTATCATCTGGTAAGGATAACACTGGAGCCATGCTCAGTCTCTTCTTCAACTCGTGGAAGCTTTCCTTACATTTATCTGTCCAGACGTATTTCACCATCTTTTGAGTTAAATTAGTTAATGGGGTTGCTATTTTTGAAAAATCTTTTATAAACCGTCGATAATAACCCGATAAACCGAGAAAACTTTGTACTTCTGTTGGAGTTGTTGGTTGTTCCCAATTCACAATCGTTTCAATCTTAGCTGGATCTACAGATATTCCATTTTTATCAATTACGTGACCTAAAAATTGAATTCTCTTCAACCAGAATTCACACTTCGAAAACTTTGGATAAAGTTGTTCCTTTCGTAATATCTCTAATACGACTCTTAAGTGTTCAGTATGCTCTTCCCGTGTTTTTGAGTATACCAGAATATCGTCGATAAACACTACAACAAATTTGTCCAAGCATGGTTTAAACAATCGATTCATTAAATCCATAAATGCTGCCGATGCATTTGTTAATCCAAAAGACATTACAAGAAACTCATAATGTCTATAGTGTGTCCTAAACGTTGTTTTCGGCACATCCTGCTTTCTTACCTTTAATTGATGATAACATGTTCTAAGGTTAATTTTTGAAAAATGTTCTACCCCTTTTAATTGGTCAAACAAATCATCAATCCTTGGTAAAGGATATTTATTTTTAATAGTTAACTTATTTAGCTCCCTATAGTTTATGAATAGTCTCATAGTTCCATCCTTCTTCTTTACAAACAGAATTGGTGCTCCCCAGGGTGAAACACTAGGTTATATGTACTTTTTATCTAAGAGTTCCTATAATTGAATAAGTAACTCTTTCAGTTCTATAGGTGCCATTATGTACGGTGCCTTAGAAACTGGTGTCGTTCCTGGTGCAAGATCAATGACGAACTCAATTTCCCTATCTGGAGGCAAACCTGGTAAGTCATCTGGAAATACATCAGGAAATTCCTTAACTATAGGTATTTGATCTAGTTTTACTCCTTCCTGTCGAGTATCAACTATATAGGCCAAATATCCTAAACAACCCTTTATAAGTAATCTTTCTACCTGAACTATAGTCAAACATCGAGATTGCTTAGGTGAACAACTACTGTTGAACACTACCTTTGACTTTGAAGTATTCAAAAGATTTATACATTTTTGATGACAATCAATCATCGCGTTATGATTAACTAACCAACCCATTCCTAAAATTACATCAAATTCTCCCAACTGAATTGGTATCAAATCTACCTTAAAATTATGTCCTTTTATTACCACACTACAGTTTCTGTATATGGTCTCAACCGGAATTCTTTCATTATTAGCGATTTCCACGCAGAATGGTTTTTCTAGATTTTCACAAGGTGTATTCAAGTTTGTATAGAAATTTTCAGACACAAAAGAACATGTAGTACCAGAATCGAATAACACATATGCATTTAAAGTGTTGATAGAGATGATTCCTGTCACCACGTCCTGTGAAGCAACAGCATCCCTCACTGACATATTAAATGCTCTCGTGGTAGGTCGATTCTTAACCCCAACTGCAGCTATTGTTGATTGATTATTCTCTGGTATTCTAACCCTTTTTCCTCCTTGATTCCCAGGTTTGGACAGTTCCTTGAAAAATGGTCTAAGGAACCACAATTAAAACATTTATTTTTCCTTGGAAGAGGATACTGTGGATAATAATGTCCCGACTATCCACAATTAAAACATTTGTTATGAAGGCATTCTCATCTATGTTTTTTACCGCAATTAGGACAAGGTTTAATATTATTATTACTAAAGTTATTGTTAGTATTTCCTATCTTTTTCCCTGGGTTGTTAGAAAAAGAATTATCCCATTTACGTTTGTTATTAAACCCACCTGAACTGGGTTCTGTCCTAATTTTTCCTTTTTCATTCTGACTTCTCTTGTCCTGATGAAATTTAATAAGACTGTCATTTTCACTTTCCGCTATGGTGGCCTTTTATAGTATTTTAGAGAAAGTTTTTATTTGAAGTACTGACAATCTACTCCGAATCTGAGGTTTTAAACCCTCCTGAAACCTACTAGTCTTTCTAAGTTCAGTGGTTACTTGATGAGGAAAAAATCGGGATAGTTCATTAAACTTAGCTGTATACTGGGTTACAGTAAGATCTCCTTGTTTTAAGTCTAGAAATTTTATTTCCATTCTCTCTTTCAGGGATTGGGAAAAATAGTTTTCATAGAACAACTCTTTAAATCTATCCCAATGAAGAATTTCATTTTCTACCCGGCCTTTGGTTGATTCCCACCAATAATTAGCCTCACCCTTTAAGAAAAAGATTGCAAAAGTTGTCTTTTGGTTATTATTAACATTGGTTACTAGGAAAAATTTCTCTATCTCAGAAATCCAAATTTGTGCATCTACAGGTTCTGATCTACCTTTAAACTTAGGTGGTCCAACTAATTTAAAGTCTTTAAAAGTGGTGTTTTGGTTCACAGGTCTATTTACAACTCCTAGCATAAGGTCTACTAACTGCTGGGTAGAATTATCATCATTCATTTCTCTTCAGGGTCTTCTGGTTGGTGGCATGATTCTATATAAACCAATAAAATTCACATAAGAATTTGAGTAGCACAACATATTTTTTATTTCATAAATCACAATAGTATTACACAACAACTTCATAATTAAACATACTGCTATTTTACAAAGTACTGATTACATTGCAAACATTGAATGCTTCTTTATTGTACTAATATTAAGCATTCAACCACCTATGCTACTCTCTAGAATTCATTGATATCATCAAAGGAATCCTGAATCATGTGACAAACCACAGATCGATCGATGAGATAAGTCATTTTCTTCTCCTCTACCAGATATCGAACTACACGGCGCTACAAGTCATTAAAAGTATCTCGAACACCCAGAGATGTTTTAAGAAGCCTTAACTAAATTTCCTTTCTGCCCCTCTGTGCGTGGTGCAGTTGTACTTTTAGTCGTTAACTATGTCCTATCTCATGCTATTGAATTCCTTCATCTATATCAGCCCTAAACCTCATCTTATTACCCTCATATTCTGTTGTCTTCAACAGTGATGCCATTGCCTCATCATGTTCATCTATTCTCATTAAATGTCCTTCCACTGGATCCTCTTCTTCCTCAGCATCTAACAGTTGTTGATCATAAAGCAATTCCTCATCTTCTGCATCACTGGCTATGTATGACTCTATTTGTGGTTGATTATTGTCTATTACCATTTCCTCAGCATTAGAGTTTTCCATCTATAAAAGAAAACTCCTTTAATATTGTATAGAAATTACACAACATAATAATTTTAATGTTAAATTTTTGTATACTTTTAAAATTTTTACGGACTTGAAGACTATATACTAAGATTTCTCTTCCTTATATCTATATCCTTAACATCTCTGATACCAAAATTGTAACACCCCATATCAATACTCCCACGGTATCTAATATGGTGTTTACAGAAAATCAACATAATGCTTTTAAATCTATACACCCATTGTATATGATTATAAAATTACATTAAATAGAGGGACTAGCAGATATAATTCTCATAAATCCAAAATTCACAGTATCCCATAACAGTTATCAATTCTCAAGAGAACTTTTACTGTGTTTAGATAGCCTCACTTGGAAATATGAACTGTATCTGTGACTAGAGTCTATCTATCCGAAATTCAGAGTATCAGCAATAACATGAACAATTCATATTACTAATACCCTCACTCAGATGTATAGTCTAAGCCAAACGAATTTATACTATCGCATCGACAGTAACTATCTATCCGGAATCTAGAGTATCAATAATAACATGAAAAGTCCATGCTATTAATACCGTCACTCAGATAAATAGTTCCCAAGAATCTCAACTAGATTTGAAGAAGTCTAATTTTACATCTATGTATGTAAGAAAACACGGTTGTGGAAATAAAGATGTTATATATATCATAATATTAAGATTCGATTACATGATTCTCATAACGAGTTCTTATTACAAGGTATTCAAACAGAGAAGAATATAATCTAATCTATGTAGGGACGCTTCCCTTTATCTACTCCAGAAGTTCCAAGATTACCATCTAAAACTGCAATGGGAATAATTTGCAAGGATGAGCTATGACATGCTCAGCAAGTTTTGTATTTATAACAATATAGGATTTGAAGAAATATAACAGTTCAAATTTTGATTGATAGTTGTACCATTTTTGGATTTCTAATTTCAACCATTTTTGGAATTTTCTTTATTTCTGTCAGTCACACAAACATAGAAATTTTGTTCAGATATGAGATAGGGGATCAGCCTATTCAATATCTTAGGAGTATGCATATCATCCTACTAGTGCTCAAATTACAGCAAAATTAAAGTCAATTTATGAATTGACCAACTTTCAATCCCTTACGGGATACCCAACTTCAGTATAAGATGTCTTACCAAAACAATTTGGTTTGACTCAAATAGTTCATGCTCAATAAACATTATCATATGAATAAATAATTCATTTCTTAGTTATGCTGGAACTATAGCAATAACTTTACAATAAGAAGGTAATTCAATTGTAGGTGTAGTATATTATATCAACATCATATCAAGATAAAAATCTTGTTCAATGAATAAACAGGGTTTAAGAATTTTGCTTTATAAGAAATTTAAGGATAGAGAACTTGCCTGAGCGTAGATCAGTCAAGTTATGTTATTCAATCGTTAATAAATACCTACGAAGTTCATATACATAAATCTAACACGTTAGTATTGATAACAATACTCAATTATAACATTAATATAATATTAGGTTAGATTAATTAGGTTTTGTGTTTAATACCTTTGATAACTGGACTAAATTTTATTTATAAAATTTAATTATAATTTAAAATACCTTTTTAGAAATTTTAAAGTATTTAAAACATTTATTTTGATTTTTAAATCATTTATTTCTATTTATAAGTAATTAATATTTACTTAAAATTTTACAAAAACATTATTATAATTTTTAAATAATTTATATTCATTTATTATAATTTTTATATCATTAATAATATTTTTCCATAATTATTTATTATTTATAAATAATTATTTTAATTTCTTTATTAATAAGTTAATTATTAATAATATCAAAATAATATAAAATAATTATTAAATTTATGTAAAAATATCAGAATTTATTTATAATAATTTAATATAATTTTTAAAACTATTTTTATATTTATTTATTAATTATTTCTAATTTTTATAATTTATTTTTAGAAAAATAATTTCTGTCTGTCGCGAAAGTCCTTCAGTGACAAAAGTGTCGCTGTAGGTGTTCTTGAGTTTCTGGGCAACAGTTTGGTTATGGTCGAGTTACTGGTTTGACCATTAATTATAAGGCTACTGTTAATGAGTTTTAGTTTGTTCAAGAGTTGACGTTGTAGTACTAATACAGTAGTATAACATGAAATAAATTTTAGGCTTTAACCTACATATAACAAGAAGTTATAGAGGCTCAAAGTCACTGTCAGAGCTATTTTTGAGTTTTTGGGTAACCCAAAACAGAAGTCATGGCCGATCAACGATTTTGTGGCTTAAATATCTTTGATTCTGTGTATTTGATGTGTGTAATGTTTGTTGTAACATATAGTATATATGTCAGGGTACATATATATAACATTAACATGAACAAAGCATAAATCTAAGGTCTCTAATTATGCTGGTCAAAGTACAACCAAACGTTGTTCTTCGTGTTCTTAAGTTTTCTGGAAAACCTAGAAAACGTGGTCAAGCTCGGTCAATGACTTTTGACCATTAATTTCAGTAAACCTATACGTTGTTTGTTCAATTTATAGAATTCTTCAACTTGGCTTTTTGGTCATTTTTGAGCAACTTGCCTCTACAAAGATCCTATTTGATGACTATGGTGATGCTTGGGAGTTACAAGCATGTCATGTGATACCTTGGAACTTGCAATGGTGACTCCTAACCTCCTTGTGAGCTAGTTAGGTTTGTTTATTAGCTTAATTAGGCTTTAATCTTCACTAATCTTGATTAGGGTTTTATTTCTAATGATTAGAAATGTTAAGTAATGTTAATTAGTACCTAATTAAAGTTTACTAACCATGATTAGGTGTTAACATATTCTAATTATGGTTTATTTTGCTAATTAGGGTTAGGTTTACAAATTAGGGTTAGGGTTTTACTAATTAGGGTCAGGGTTTGTTAATCTAGGATTGTTAACCTAAATTTCTCACTAATCCTAACAAGCGCGACAAAGCATTTTGTCATTGTTAGCACGACAAAGCAATTTGTCAAAATAATTTTACCGAAAAGTCCGAATATAGAAAAAAAAATTATGCACGAGGTGTCAAACACGACATTTTTCGGACAAAAATTTATTTGGTCAAATTTGTAAAACCAAGTATATATTAACACATAACACATTTAGAACGGAGAAATTTTATTTATATAACGGGATTTAACACATACGAGTCTTATTAGGGTTTTGGGTTTTTACAGTTATCTCCGGGTTCTTGGAATGAGTGCCTCGGCGGGAGGTCTGAGATTGAAGCTGAATGCATCCATTTGAAACAAGCATTTCTGGGGTTATTGTCAGAACTGCAACGACACTCCTTGGGGTTATCTCCGAGGATGAAACTCGAGGTTGTCTCCGAGATTGGAACTGATACTCCCGGTGTGTGATCTGGGGTTGAGACTAAACTTTCAGTGGTATCCGGAATGGATGTGAGTTGTCTTTCAGAGTTATCTCTGAAAGATGAATCTGCCCTCCAACAATGTTAGTAACAGGTGTGCAAAAAATTTTGAGTGTCTACAGATGCCCCTCTTTATCATATTCATGCAATGCAAGGCATGGATATGATAAACAATCCTAGACACTTGAAATGCAACATGATAAATATGATACCATGTGCAGCATCATGATGCAAATGCATGATGCATGTGTTTTTCTAGATTGTTTTCCATCATGATGGGATGATTGCCGGTTCCATCTTAATCCTGTCGGGGATGACAATCAGAGATGTCTTGGACAAGTGATCCAAGTCTTCTAGGATGTTGACGTTGGGGTTATCACCAAAGTCATGAATCCTTGATACAGACTTTACTCAAAAGACGTGCCTCTCGTGTGCAAGAGATTTGTGGAGATAAAGTTTTATCTGTTTGAAGATGTGTATAACACATTCCATCATCGATCCTCTCCGATGAGGATGGTCTACTCTAGTTTGTGTTACCAGCATATACCACGGTCCTGTTGGAGTTACTGCCAAAAGTATGTATTTTCAGGGCTGCCTGACCTTCGCTGATGTGTGTATCACCGGATAGATCCCTACTGAGTGATTTGTCAAGGCTGCTTGACCTTCATTGATGTGTGTATCAACGGATAGATCCCTATTGGGTGAACTATCAAGGCTGTTTGACCTTCATTGATGTGTGTATCAACGGTTGGATTGCGTTGTAACCCCCGCCGGGGATACGTGGATGAATGAAATCTGCATTGTGACCCCCGCCAGGGGTACTTTATAAATGATACCGGCGTTGTGACCCCCGTCGGGGACACTATATCAATGATATCGACGTTGTGACCCCCGCGGCGGACACTGTTTATGGTTACGACCATGTATTTGGCAACATCAGACCTGTGTGAGGCATTATCGATTATGATTTACAAAATCTGAGCTCATCGGTATAGTGTACCTTGTATTTAGGTGAATACTAATGAGTGGCATGTGAAGCCATAATTCGACTTGTGACAACCAGGATTCCAAGCTATTCCCCTCAATCGCGTAGCATTTTTATTCCTGATTTGGCCTTTTCAGCTTGTGAGACCTCCTTTGCAACTTGAACTGAACTAAGCTGAAGGGGTGGGACCCATGTAGGGGTGCCGCAGGTGTATCTGCGGCCAACCGTGGGTATGAAATGCCTGCAGGTTTCTTTTATAAGTCATTTTCAAGTTGCGCAGCGAAGGAAATCTGAGAGCTCTTCTTCAGATCTACTGAGTTCGAGCAACTTTCTGCATATTCTTCCACCGTACAAGCGTTCTTCACTGTCTGGTAACGTATGCATGTATTTGTTTCCAGTTTCTATCCATTGGAAAATGACTTATCGCATGAAATGCATTTAAACACATAGTAGTGAATATGCACGCTGATATGACTTTATAAAAAAATATTCAACATAGTATATGTTAGTATTAAACCATACTGAACATAATGATGTTAAAAAATTTGACTTTTGAAACAGTCAAATTGGCACCTTTTACTATCATTTCTTATCCTATTTGAGGACAAATGAGTAAAGGTGGAAAAGAAAAATAATCCTGGTAATTAGACTACACTTACGAATTTTTTACTATGATGTATTAATGCATGTAGGATGTATATGACTGTGGGTAGGTGTGCTACTGAATGACCACCTAGTCATGCCTATGTGCATGTGGATAGTCCTATTAACAAAGGGGACTATGACAAATTTTCCAAAATGTAGGCATTAGGTAGTCATGCATTTTTAACTCTACTATAGATGTATATTAAAATAATGCATGCATGCATATAGTCATAAAAAAGTCATTTTGAAAAGATCCAGATAAGAATTTATCACACCCTTTCTGAGGTGATTTGGAGACTTGTTGTCCAGATATATGGATCCGGATCAGCCAAGTAGTTCCCGCATGACCACTTCTGGTGTATAGAGGAGGGCTTCTAAAGTGCCTCGACCCCATTCTGTTAGACATCCTCATCATTTGGTGGAGGCGGTGATACGTCCAGTCCAAGTTGATATATCGGACGTCGAGGACGAGGAGGAGGATGTAGCGATTGAGGTTCCCGCTCCTGCTGCATCTATTCCTCATAGGAATTTGCCAGGCATTCAAGTGTTGAATCCAGAGCTTCTGGGGGATTTGAGTCGACACCCTTCAGTTTACCTACACGCAAATGAGGTATAAAGTTAGATCTTAATCTTCCTTCTTTCCTATTGATCAGGAGTAAAGGATATTGATGTTGATCTGCATTTGATGTAGGTTCCTGGCTTTACACAGCCTCGAGGGAACTGGTTCAGCATCCACTCCATGTATCAGGCTCTACATGATGACTATAGAGCGATTGTACATGGTTGGGGATTCGGGACGTTCTTTTCCATTCTTCCCTGCCGTTGTCCCTGGGGTTACCTCAGGGCATTATCTGAGCGCTGGTTTCACCATACTCAGTCACTCCATTTGCTAGATTATGAGGAGATGATAACGCCGATGGATTAGCGGTTTATCATAGGTATGGAGTTTGGAGGGGTACCAGTGCCTTGTACGGTGGATATCACCCCTACTGCCGTCAGATCCTTGCTAGGAGTTCCAAACGGGGCGCTTAAAGGTAGGACTTTATGTGCAGGTCGTTTGAGAGTAGATGTTATGAGCAGGCTGTTGATTGAGCCCATACCCAGTGATATGAGAGTCAGGGATCGCATTCTTCAGGGATTGTTCCTGATGATCATTAGGCGCTGCTTCATAGCTGATAACTCTTCTACGGTGTCCTTCATTTTGATTAGTGCCACTCGACACGTGGACTGTATAGGAGATTATGATTGGGGTTCCTACACCTTTGCCTACTTCCTTAGGGGAATACGCATGCGCTCGCAAGGCTTGACCAAGGCTTGGCTAGGATTCTACCCGTTTCTGCTGGTGAGTATTTCACTTATCTTTTCCTATGTACATGTTAAGAGCGTTGACTGACAGCAGATGTTTGCCTTTGTGTTGTTAATTTTGGGCCTATGAGAGGCTCCCATATTTACGTCTTGTGAGTGTGTTAGGCTTAAATACCTATCCACGAGGACATAGATGGCATCATTCTATACTGGCGGAGGTCCCTGTCACAGAGGGCTTTACTCATTGTCGCCTACAACTGGAGTTGTTGACAGCGGATGTCACCACGTGGCTTCCCTACTCTGGGGAGCATTTGAGCATTCGATTTGAGGATGGATACCCGACCGGAGTTGAGCACGTTATTTCCACCCGTAGGATTCCTCTCTTCACAGATGGAGGATAAGAGCTCTACTTAGGAGAGCGTTCTATCAGGAGCACTACAGGAGAGATTCGTATACCAATCTTGCCTCCTGCCAGGTGTTACTAGCCTATTTCGCAGTCACCCGTAATTGATATCCCATTATTGGGCGTTGACTATTTTGCACTGTCAGAGGGTCCATGCACTCAATAGATATTCCAGCATTGGTGGCTCCCTCGTACCATTGGAGCCCAGACCCGTACCACTTAGTTCATGGGGGATATGGTTCCAGGATCCGTGATGATGAAAGATTTGATAGCCTGTGTCTGAGATCCAACTAATTTGACACAGATTGAAAGTTTGACCCGGTAGTTGGACCGGGCACATTTCTTTATCCGGCACTTGGGCAGAGATCCTTCAGAGGAAGATACTTTTGATCCTTCCAGCTCTAGCGCTGGCCCTTCAGGTGACCCATATGGCTTTGCTGGTCCAGATCCTCCCTTGTATAGGCCTGAAATCCCTGTGGATAGAGATCTAGTGACTCAGGAGGAGTTACATCAGGTGGATAGGATTGATGATGTAGACATTGAAACCATTGTCTTCTTCTAATGTATATTCTCGTTATCTCTTTTGATAGGCCTCTGTTAGACATTGGGTAGCTTCGCCCCATTCTCGCTATATCTTTTGATAGGCCTCTGTTAGTAGTAGGTCAGTTTTGCCCCCATTTCCCTGTATTTTAGCTATACATAGATGTATTAGATAATGATATACTTAGGAATGTATGTACAGGTTTCCATTCCCTATATCATATTGCCATCTATTGTATCATGCATGTTATTATATTATGCATATATATGTATGTCCAAAGATATTCAGGATTGACCTCTTGATGGTCTTATGACACGGCTCGTATAGATGTCTTCTTCAACAGTTAGCCGTATTGATCATACCCCACCATTATTGGTGACATCTGGTATGTGATCGTGGTATGATAGTATGTCACCATCAGAGAGGGTGACTGTAGATCAGCTGTTGCAGCATACTATGACCTTATTGATGTTTCAGGTTCATGCAGGATTCATAGAGGGCATGCCAGAGCACTGGGTATCGGAGAGGCAGGTTTTCCGATTTGGGACTTAGGAGTTGACTCCTATTCTGGAGGAGTATGCACATTTGACGATGTTGCCACTGGACAAACCTTGCGTGCATATAGCGATTGGAGACATGAGTCAACAGTTTATGACGCTCACTGAATTGAGGCATAGGGTGGTGTAGGATGAGCTAACATCTGGCCACGTGATATCCCATTGTTTTCTATTTAACAAATTTGGCTCTGAGGATAGTTATGCACAGCATTATGGGGATTTCACCACACCGAAAGATCATTGGCATTTGGCAAGAGTGGATGTACTGGTATTGTGCATACTTTCGTATGTCTACATGCCATGGTACATGGATAAGTTACATAAAGGAGTTATCATGGCAGTGAGAGCTCTCAGGGAGGGTCACAACATCATACCGATGATTATGGCAGAGACTTTGAGGTCGGCCACATACTGCTGCACTTATCTGACAAGAGTGTTTAAAAATAGCTCGTTCATGCTATACATGTGGTTTATGTCACACTTGAGATCGATTGGCACTTTTCGACGGCATTGGTATTATTTCACCCACGATATAGCCATGTCATACTCCTTTTAGCCCGTAAAGTCTATAGATGTTGCATCTTGGTCTGCTTTCCTTGCAGGGATTGGAGATCCGTTTGCTATATTACCGTGTTCAGGGCTTAGATCACCCTACAGCTTAATCACTCATGCTCCGGGCATGGATTATCTCCCTCTGGCTGGTTTGAGAAGCATAATTACTTACCACCCACTTGTCGTGATGTGTCAATTTGACCAGTTCTATGATTTCCATCCTTTTGAGGGGGCATTGAGGTAATGCTTTGCTTCTCGCCACTTATCAACAGTGGATAGATCCAGGTTGTATGCCTGTTGGGATCAGCATGAGCTAGCTGAGTTTTCCGTCAGCCATCCGGGTTGTTCTGCAGAGTATTTCGCATGGATAGAGACAGAGACTGCATTGACTGCAGTATTATCCACAGTGCAGGGGATTGATTTCGAAGATGAGGAGCCTATGGAGGAGACTGATATTCCCATCGAGGATTTGACTACTGGGTTGCCAACATTTGTGATGGATTCTCCCACTACAAGTGCTACTATTATTCAACATTCAGCACAGTATCTAGAGCAGAGTCTTCATCTGATGACCTTTGAGAGAGATCATGCTAGGGCCTTGATGTTGACAGCTCTTGTTGGGAGAGACTTAGCTCTATTAGAGAGAGATGAGGCCAGATCAGCCAGAGATGCTTTGATTATAGAGCGGGATGCTGCCCTATCTGCCCAGGATGTAGCCGTTACAGACAATACTTCAGTGAGATCCCTTACGACTGGCATCCTTGCCGATATGAGTGCATACATTGATGAGCATCACGCCACCATGCAATTAGCCTCAGATCTGCTATCTCGTGTAGATACAATTGGGCAGGAGCTTGTAGCGTTACCTCCTTCTTCAAAGAGGGATGCTCTGTTAGATCTGATAGTCCGCATACACACAGATCCGTAGATAGACTTGTATTTTCCTGCACAGACTATTTTAGCCATTTTGTCAAGTACAACACATATGCATATATCAAATAGTATTATATATGGCAGGGAAATATATTTTGATTCAGTTCCCTTTCAGTTGTGCCTTGATACTTGCTTGATAATTGCATGTTTCTTCAGGGTTTGTGATCTTGATGCATTTTGAACTCATCCTTGATGTGTGGACATTGAGATGTCACGTGATCTTTCAGAACGGATCATTGATATGTGTGTATCCCTACCATCTTTACTGTCCTGGGACTGGTTTCTGTATGTAAATGTGGAGAGGAGTGTGGCTTTTCCTCTCTAAGATTGACTGAACCACAGATGGTCACTAGTACTCCTATTTGAGATGAGCCTGGTTAATTCCATCTCTTATGGATTGGTGTTACTCTTTGAGGCACAACTGCAGCTTAGATGGTCGTCGAATCTCTTATTTGTGAGGAAAGGTTAGCTAGTTCCATCCCTTTGGTCTGAAGCCGATGAAATGTGGTGGATTAAAGTTTGTTCCCAGTACCGTGTGACAAGTATTTTTGTTCTGGTAGGGGTTAGACCGAACCATAAATGGTTGCCTACGTACTCCCGAGTGTAAGACCCCAACTTTTTGAATAAAGAATAATTTTTCTCGAAATATATTTTTGAATATTATGGTGTGGATATGATATAATGTTATAGACGTGGGTAATATTTGGAAATTTTTGCAAAGTAAGCAAGTTGATATAAAATATTCGTTGTGTAAGTGAATATTTGATTGGTAAGGGAATATTCGTTTTAACAAGGAAAAGTTGTAGGACGGCACAATTATTGGTTGACCCCACAACGGAAGTATTGTCGTAGTTAAAAAACGACAAAAATATCTTTTTATAAAAATAACAGTGGAAATTTTACCGTTAAACTGTTGATCTACCTAGTGGTAAAAGTACAATAATACGCGTGGTTGAATAGTAGCACACGATATTGATTATTGATGCTTACGTGAGAAGTCACTCAGTTATACTTAATTATTTATACAGTAATTGTTACATAGTATCTCACGTTATTTGATTCAATTATTGTCACATTATCATCTGCATAATATTTTAAATTATTAAATCAATAATTGAGACAACAAAGTTATTTATATTATTTTTTGCAATATTGACAATGTCTAGAAAGTTCTGTCGAGGAGAGGTTTGGTCACTTATGTAAGACCCAAAATTATTAATAAATGAAATTTAATTTCCTCTATTTATCATTTTGAAATAGTAAGGGGTTGATTTGATTAATGTGGTTAGTTATGGGTAAAATGCGCAAATATTTTAAAATAAGCAGGTGGTTATAAAATATTCATTGTTGTCGGGGAATATTCGTTTGGTCGTTAAATATTCTTGTTGTCGGGGAATATTCGTAAGACGGCGCAGTCTTTTGTGGGCCCCATAACGGAAAGCGATTTGATGAAGAAAACGACAAGTATAAGTTGTTTAAAAATAATGGCGTAGTTGTTACCGTTAATACTGTTAAAATACTCGGTGGGTAAAACACAGTAGCACACGGTATTGCACCAATTATTGATTCTTACGTAAGAAGGCACTACTCAATAATGGTTACAGTAATTACTGTTCAGTATTTTATTTTATTGATTTAATAATTGCTGCGTTGATATTTTATATTGTTGTTGTTTCAATAATTGCCATTACACAGTATTTTTCATTATCGAAGCAATAATTCATATTATCTGAATAATATTATTAGATAACATTATTGGCAATGTCTAGAAAGTTCTGTCTAATGAGAGGTTTGGTCACCTAATTGCGCGCCAGTAAGGAGAAATTCTTATTGGAAAGCCCCCTCTTTCTTGGGAACTGCCTGGTTGTCAATATTGTGATTCTATAATATTATTTGTGAATAATTAATTATTGATTCATATGATGAGGAACATATTGATTTTATGTGGATATAGATGGAGAAAATTTTTTTAATGTGACAATTGTTGAAAATTAAAATTTTATCTTTTTCTGATAAAATAATTTATTTAAATATATTATTATATTTTAATAATATAATAATGATGATATTGTTACGATGAATGTGGGATATATGAGTATATGTGGAGGAGGAGTATTTTTGTTACCAAAAATATTTAAAACATGTTTTTCATGTCGGTGGACCCCATTTATTAACTGAAATTTCATTATAGCTTGTAAAATCGTCCGTTTGTGGATTTCGATCAATTTCAGTTTGGAATTTGGAAAAACTTTCTTCTGCAAAGTTGTAGAGAATTGAATTTCCTATAAAAATTCACGAGACTCGAATTTTCTGACAAAAGGACTATTTATTGTGAATTATTGAAGTTCCGAAGCTTCGAAATAATTGATTTTTGGAAGTATAAAATATTTAAAATGACAAAAATGTTTCTTGACATTATTGTGGGTCTTGCATGTGTTAGAAGTGGCTGAATTCAGATCTCTAAATGTGGGCATAGGAATAAAAATTAATAAATTATATTTTATTAAATTTTCTACTTTGGTGTTCTAAGCATTTTCTTATAAATAGGGTGCTTAGGTTAGAATTGAAAAACACACCAGAAACTGAAGTTTTCTCTCTCTATATTATCGAGTGTATTCTTGTGAGTATTTTGAGTATACTTTGAGTATTGCTATACGGTGCAATTTCAAGTCATAGCCCATATCCGGTGTTTCAACTAGAAGTACTGTCTTTCGAGGTAAGGGATGTTATTTTCTTCTCAAATGATATTATTTCTTCAATATCATTATGCCAAAATATTGGTTGGAACTTTTTATCAAATTTGGAACTTTTTCATGTCGGGGTTACTATTCATGAGTTACTATTCATGAGTTACTATTCACGAGTACTATTCACGAATCGTGAAGATGTTTTTTTGTGAAATTTCTATCTTTTGGTGTCGGAGTTACTATTAACGTATACGACACTATTCACGAATACGGGACTATTTACTAAAAAATGAAATTTCTTCTTTTTGTCCAAAATATCTATTATGGATACTAGCTTTGATTATATCCATGTTTTGATCATTCTTGAATTTTACTCCACTCTGATTACTTATGAAGTATTCTTGAACTTGGATTGTTTAAAATACGAATCCTTAATATTTGTTCTTTTGTTTCACTGGATTCGTTTCCTTTAAAATATCTTTCATCATCCTCAATCCTAAATGATGATATTACTGAATATCTTTGGCCTGTAGTGCAAAGTTGAATGATTTCTTGATGAATATCTTTGGCCCGTAGTGCAAAGATGAACAGGTGTTGAGATGAACATGACCGACTATTTAATATCTTTGGCCTGTAGTGCAAATATGAACAGGTATTTAGATGAACATGACCAACTGATGAATATCTTTGGCCTGTAGTACAAAGATGAATATTTGATTACAGATATGTATTGATTGATGTTACAGGGATAAAATATCGACGATGAACTTTTAAATTCATATATAGAAGATAGTAGTTTACATTCTCTACTTAACTCTTCTAATGAATTGTTGTTTCCGCTGCAGTTGTTGATTTAAAACTGGTTGTCTATTGTATTCTATTAGATTATTTCCTGTTGAAGACTAACAATAATTTGTTGTATATTATCTTAGTCATAATATTCTTTACTGGGCTAGTTGAGCTCACCCTTTTCCGTTTTGTTCCATTTTTCTTCTCAGGAGGCGAGAATGTAGCGAGTACTAGTCGGGGTATGGAATGAAGGTTCTAGAGAGAGTTGTTTAGTAGTCTTCATCATTTTTGTAAAATAATGTATCAATAATTATGATGGGGATTTATTTTCGTGTGGATATTGTCTAGACGGCAATATCTGTATTTAAACTCACAGTTTATATGTTGTAATAATAAAGTTGTAGTTATTTTTGTACCATGTATTTGGCGACTCAGAATGGGTTGGATGGAATGGACCTATTTTGGGGGCTTCACAACCTAATTGCGCACCAATAGGGAGAAATCCTTATTGGAAAGCCTCCTCTTTCCTAGGAACGATCTGGTTGTTAAATATTGTGAGTTATAATATTAATGATGAATAATTGTTGAAGTATTAAGAATGTGTTTATTGAATAGAAATGAATTACAAAAGTTAGACGGAAATAATGCAAACTTGTAAAACTTTAGGGGTACCAAATTGTAATAAGTTAAATCAATCTGGACCATTGGTGGTGGTTTTAATAGTAAACCAATCTGGACCGTCGATGGTGGTTTTTATAGTAAATCAATCTGGACCATTGATGGTGGTTTTAATAGTAAATCAATCTGGACCGTCGGTGGTGGTTTTAAAAGTAAATCAATCTAGATCGTCGGTGGTGGTTTTAAAAAAGTAAATCAATCTGGACCGTCAGTTGTGTTTTTAATAGTAATCAATATGAACCGTCCGTTCTAATAGTAAATTAATCTGGATCGTTCATGAATCAGTTACTATTTAGTCCATTCTCCTATAAATATAAGCTTAATTCTTCTTTCATTCTCTCCAATTCACTGAGATTGACAAGAAACACTATAGAGAGTGAAACTATAGAGAGCAAGAAGAAGAGTATTCTGCTACTTCACTTTTGCAGTATCCAGCTTTCTACTAAGGTAAGGGGTATTATTTCTTTCGTATTCACAAGGGATACTATTTTCGTATTCACCCTTTAATATGTCAGAATAACCTGTCCACGCGGATTACGTACCGTATGACATGTGAAATTCATTTACAGTTTTCGTATGTTAATTCTTTTCATATTCTTAAATCTAAACTTACTATGGTAAGTATTGCTTCTATAATCCTTGAAATGAGTGGAATATCCGTGAGTTTTGCGCTTCATCTAGTATCATTTTATTGGAATATTGATATGAACTTTTTTCTTAATAAATATCAATATTTTCACCTAAAGTACTATTCATAAGTTACTATTCATGGGTTACTATTCACCCGGCTACTATTCACTATAATATTATTCACTCGGGTATTCGGGGCACTTCTCATGTCGAGGTACTATTCAGAAGTTACTATTCACCCGATTACTATTCACTCAAATATTATTCACTCGAGTATTTGGGGCACTTTTCATGTCGGGTTACTATTAACGGGGTACTATTCTTGAAGTACTATTTATAGGGTACTATTCATGGGGTACTATTCACCGAAAAAATTAATTTCTTTTCTGTCCAAATTATTTTTGATACATGGATATTATTCTTGAATCTTACTCTACAAAGTAGTATCATGTTGAAATTTTGGACATTATTGAATTCTGGATAAATTAAATTATAAATCTTTAAAAATTTATCCTTTACTTTCTTTTAATTGAATTATTATATCATTGTCATCATCCTCATGCTTATATTGTGATAAAAGTCATCTTAGGCTTACGTACATAGATGGACTATTGATTGGTATGATTATGATCAGGGATAATTCGGTATAGTCATGACCATTGATGATTACACGAATAATTCTTGGCCCGTAGTGTAAAAATAATTTGTGGACATGATACTAATGAATATCCTTGGTCTGTAGTGCATGGATGATTTGATGATGTGATCTATTTATTAAGCTGATTCCCAGGAATAAAGTTAATGATAAACTTTTTAAATCATAGAAGATAGTAGATATCATGCTCTACTTGAATCTTCTAATGGATTGCTTGTTCCGCTGCAGTTAAACTTGTTGTATATTATATTCTATCAGTTTAACATTGATGAAGGCTAATGATAACTTATTCTGCATTATATTAGTCATAATATTTCTTACTAGGTTAGTTGAGCTCACCCTTTTACTTCCATTGTATTCTTCAGGAAATGAGAACGTAGCCGAAACTAGTCGGGGGATGGAGTGATGGCCCGAGATGGTGTGTCAATAAATGTAATGAGGACTCTATTTGAGTTTGGATATTTTCTAGATGACAATATTCGTGTAAAAACTCTCAGCTCATGTTGTATAATTAAGTTTGTATTTGTATTCAGCACCTTGTATTTGGCGACCTAAGATAGGTTATGTATACCTATTTTGGGGGCGTCACAGTTGGTATCAAAGCTTAGATATATGATCCCTGGCTAAGATGTGAGACAAGAACTATGAGGGGGAGACGGGAAATTCCTTCGCTAGTATGACCTACCTAAGTTTATTTGGTATTTAATTGGTCGGTCAGAGTATAGGAATAATATGTGGCATGTCAATTAACCCTTGTTTTGTGGCAGTATTTGAAAATGGAATCTAAAAATGTCGAGATAAGCAATGAAGCACATGAGACCGTTGAGTCACCAATGATCAATACCCAGGATAATGTGCAACAGGAAGACAATAATCCTTAGGTAAATAATAACACAGATTATATGATGAACGATGGGATGTTTAGAGGCTTCATGCAATTCATGCAACATCAGGCGAGAGCGACTCCTGTTCAAAATGCAGGTGGACACACTGGTAACTCAAAGATGGTCACCGCTAAACAATTCAAGGAGCTGGGACCATCGGAGTTTTGGGGAGAGCCAAAACCACTTAAGGTGGAGACGTGGATAAAGTAGATCACTAAGATATTTGATGTCTTGACATGCTCCGAGAAGCAAAAGGTTCCCTTTACCACCTTCATGTTGAGAGGCGAAGCAAATTACTGGTGGGAATCAGTAAAACGTACCAAGCCTGCCGCACTCAAGATGTCTTGGGAGAAGTTCCAAGAGCTGTTCAATGACAAGTACTTTCCCGAAAGTATTCGTCACATGAAGGAGGTGGAGTTTATCAAGTTGGAGCAAAACAATATGACTGTGTCGCAGTACGAGGCTAAGTTTGTCGAGTTGTCCCAGTTTGCATGCCATTTGGTTGATAATGGGGAGAGAATGACGCGAATGTTTCTACGAGGTTTGAGACCCGAAATACCTCAATACCTCATTTCTCATAAACTGTGTTTGTATTCAGATGTTGTAAATAGGGCTAAGTTATTGGAGTGCGATAATGAGTCTACCCAACCAAGAGAGAGCAACCAGCAAGTAGATAATACCAGTGGTAGAAGTCATCGAAGCGGTGACAACAAATGTGGAGAGAATCAACATGCAAGAAATGGTAACCACTCCGGTGGTAATCATGGCCAAGATAATAGAAGTGTAAATTTTAAGAAGAGTAGATTCAATAATGATGGAAAGACGTCAGAACCAGCACTTGTTGTTAAAGAAGGAGAACGACCGCCGGTCGTATGTTACAAATGTAGAGGAGAGGGACACATTAGTCCAAATTGTATTGACCAGTCTAAAGCATGTTATAATTATGAAAGAGAAGGCCACCTAGCCCGATTTTGTCGTGCACCAAAGTCAAGTCCAGCTGGGATGGAGGCATCAAAGGTCGTCCCAGATAAGACAAAAATGGTAGTTCTAGGGAGAGCATTTGTTGTAACCTCCCAAAAAGCGAGGAATCCGAACGAGGTGATCACGGGTAAGCTAATCATAAACTCTTGCGAAGATTATACCTTATTTGATACCGGTTCTACCCATTCTTTTATTTCTCCTACTTGCGCTCAATGTTTAAATTTGACTCCAGAGAAATTAGACTTTGATTTATCTGTTGAAACTCCGTTGGGAGAAACCTTCATAACATCAACTATTTATAAGTCATGTTTGGTTTAAATCGGTAACCGAACGTTACCTGTCGATCTTATTTCTTTAAAAATACTTGCATTCGATGTGATTTTAGGAATTGATTGGTTGACTACTCATCATGCTAAAATTGATTGTTTTCGTAAGGTTGTTAGCTTTCATATTCCTAACCAACCTATTATGCAAATTCAAGCAACAAAACCATTAAAGTCGATCACTGTCATCTCATGCCATAAAGCTATTCGTTTATTGAAAAACGGATGTCAAGCTTTCTTGGCTCATGTCACAGATTTAAACAAAAATATGTCAGTCTTGAATGATATTGCTATTGCTAATAAATTTCCTGACGCATTCCATGAAGAAGTTCCTGACCTACCCCCAGAGCGTGGAATTGAATTTTGTATCTACCTTGAATCTGGTACAAAACCCATTTCCAAAGCCCCATATCGAATGGCTCCTATTGAACTTCAAGAGTTAAAAACCCAACTATAGGAATTGTTAGACATCGGTTTCATTCGTCCTAGTACATCTCTTTGGGGTGCTCATATTCTCTTCATAATGAAGAAAGATAGAAGTATGCAACTTTGTATTGATTATCTGGAGTTGAATCATGTCACCATAAAAAATAGGTACCCGTTGCCACACATTGATCACCTGTTTGACTAGTTGCAAGGCGCCAAATTATTTTCACTGGTCGATCTTCTTTTTGAATATCATCAGTTAAAAATTAAAACCGATGACATCCCAAATACTGATTTCAGAACTCGGTACGGGCATTATGAATTCCTAGTCATGTCTTTTGGATTTACTAATGCTCCTGCTGCCATCATGGATATGATGAACCGAGTATTCAAGGATTATTTGGATCACTTTATAGTCATCTTTATTGATGACATCCTTATTTATTCCAAAAGCCGTGAAGATCATGATCAACACTTGAGGCTGATACTCCAAAAAGTTTCGTGAAAACAAGCTTTATGCCAAGTTAAAGATGTGCGAGTTTTGGCTTGAGAAAGTATCATTCCTTGGGCACGTGATATCAAATCATGGAATACCTGTTGACCCAGAAAAGATTGAAGCAATTCACAGCTGGGTGCAACCCAAGTCAGTGACCGAAGTACTTAGCTTTTTAGGCTTAGCTAGTAATTATCGGAGATTCGTGGAAGAATTTTCTCGAATCGCTACTCCATTAACTCAGCTAACTCGAAAAGATACAAAATTTGGTTGGAGCAAGGAATGTGAGAAGAGCTTTCAAGAACTCAAGAGGATACTCATTTCAGCACGTGTTCTGACAATACCATCTGGTTTGGAGGGATTTGTCATCTATAGTGATGCTTCAGGCAAAGGTTTTGGATGTGTTCTCATGCAACATGGGAAAGTCATAGCCTATGCCTCACGAAAACTCAAAAAATATGAGAGAAATTATCCTACTCATGATCTAGAGTTGGTAGCTATCATTTTTGCGCTTAAGATTTGGAGGCATTACCTGTATGGAGAGAAGGTGGAGATTTATACGGATCATAAAAGCCTCAAATATTTCTTCACTCAAAAAGAACTCAACATGCGGCAAAGACGATGGCTTGAGCTGTTGAAAGATTATGATCATACCATTCAATACCATCCTGGAAAAGCGAACGTAGTAGCTGATACATTGAGTAGAAGATCATATGCGGGTATTAGTGTGATATTGTCAACGCAAATGCCCATTTTGCAAGACTTACAAAGAATGGAGATAGAGTTAAAGACTCCAGGGACCCTTGTGATGATGGTGAATATACGAGACAAACTTTGTGTTACTGGAGCTAATGTGTATGAAGAAGAAAGTGCAAGAAGATGCTATTCCGGAAGCAAGAATCGATGAAGAAGGAATACTTCGAGTCAACTCCAGACTTTGTGTTCCTAACAATTCTGACTTGAAGTATAAGATCATGATGGAGGCGCACAACACACCGTTTGCAATCCATCCTGGGAGTACCAAAATGTATCGTGATTTTCGACATACATTTTGGTGGAGCAATATGAAGAGAGAGATAGCGGGTTTATCTCAAGGTGTCTAACTTGTCAACGAGTCAAGGCAGAGTATCATGTGCCAAAAGGTCCATTGCAACCACTTGAAATTCCAGAATGGAAGTGGGTGCACATTACCATGGATTTCGTTACTGGTCTTCCCAAGGTTTCTAAAGCTATAGATGCAATTTGGGTCATTGTTGATAGATTGACCAAGTCTTCTCATTTCTTACCGATACGAGAAACTTATACACTTGAACGTCTTGCTCGTATGTACATAAACGAGATAGTAAAATTGCATGGTATGCCAGTATTCATAGTTTCTGATCGAGACCCAAGATTCACTTCAAGATTTTGGGTTAGTTTGCAAAAAGCTATGGGCACAGATTTATAATTTAGTTCGGCGTATCATCCTCAAACGGACGGACAATAAAAGAGGACTATTCAAACTCTTGAGGATTTATTATGACTCTGTGTCCTTGACTTCAAAGGAAGTTGGGACAAGTTCTCACCATTGGTGGAGTTTTCCTACAACAAAAGTTATCAAGCAAGTATTGGCATGGCTCCATTTGAGGCGTTGTATGGAAGAAAGTGTCATTCTCCAGTATATGCTGAGATGAGGTAGGTGAAGCAACATTGTTGGGACCGAAGTTGGTATGTATGACTACAGAAAAGATTCAACCGATCCGACAACGTATAAAAATCTCACAAGATCAACAAAAGAGTTATGCTGATCTTCATCGAAAGGACGTGGAATTTAATATTGGAGATCACGTGTTGTTACGTGTTGCTCCATGAAAAGAAGTTACGAGATTTGGAAAGAGAGGAAAGCTCAATCCTCGATTCATTGGCCCATTTGTAATCCTTGATCGAGTAGGAACTGTGGCCTATAGACTCGCCTTACCGCCAAGTATGTCTCGTGTTCATAATGTTTTTCACATATCTATGTTACGTAAATATGTGAAAGACCCGAACCACATTATTGAATTACAACCAGACGAGATAGAGGAAGATTTAACGTATGAAAAGGTAGCTGTTAAAATCTTTGATAAGAAGGACCATATTCTGCGCTCCAAGATTATACCTCAAGTCAAAGTTTTATGGAGAAACAACGATGTGGAAGAAATGACTTGGCAGTTAGAATCTGAAATGAAATCAAGGTATCCTCACCTCTTTGACATATCAGGTACGTACCCTAATTTTGAGGATAAAATTTCATAAGAAGGGGAGGTTGTAAGATCCCAACTTTTTGAATAAAGAATAATTTTTCTCGAAATATATTTTGAATATTATGGTGTGGATGTGATATATTGTTATAGTTGTGGGTAATATTTGGAAAATTTTGCAAAGTAAGCAAGTTGATATAAAATATTCGTTGTGTTAGTGAATATTCGATTGGTCAGGGAATATTCATTTTAACAAGGAATAGTTGTACAACAGCACAATCATTAGTGGACCCCACAATGGAAGTATTGTCGTAGTTAGAAAAAGACAGAAATATCTTTTTATAAAAATAACAGCGGAAGTTTTACCGTTAAACTGTTGAACTACTCAGTGGTAAAAGTACAGTAATATGCGTGGTTGCATAGTAGCACACAGTATTGATTATTGATGCTTACGTGAGAAGTCACTAAGTTATACTCAATTATTGCTACAGTAATTGTTGCATAGTATCTCACGTTATTTGATTCAATTATTTTCACATTATCATCTGCATAATATTTTATATTATTAAATCAATAATTGAGAAAACAAAGTTATTCATATTATTATTTGCAATATTGACAATGTCTAAAAATTCTGTCGATGAGAGGTTTGGTCACTTAATTGCGCGCCAATAGGGAGAAATCCTTATTGGAAAGCCCCCTCATTTCTGGGAACGATCTGGTTGTTAAATATTGTGAGTTATAATATTAATGATGAATAATTGTTGAAGTATTAAGAATGTGTTTATTGAATATAAGTGAATTACAAAAGTTAGAGGGGAATAATGCAAACTTAGAAAACTTTAGGGGTACTAAAGTGTAATAAGTTAAATCAATCTGGACCATTGGTGGTGATTTTAATAGTAAACCAATCTGGGCCGTCGATGGTGATTTTAATAGTAAATCAATCTGGACCATTGATGGTGGTTTTAATAGTAAATCAATCAGGACCATCGGTGGTGGTTTTAAAAGTAAATAAGTCTAGACCGTCAGTGGTGGTTTTAAAAGTAAATCAATCTGGATTGTCGGTGGTGGTTTTAAAAAAGTAAATTAATCTGGACCGTCGGTTGTGGTTTTAATAGTAATCAATATGAACCGTCCGTTATAATAGTAAATCAATCTGGACTACTCATGAATCGGTTACTATTTAGTCCATTCTCCTATAAATAGAAGCTTAATTCTTCTTTCATTCTCACCAATTCACTGAGATTGACAAGAAACACTATAGAGAGACTATAGAGAGAAAGAAAAAGAGTAATCTATTTGGCCCGTAGTGCAAGAATAATTTGTGGACATGATACTAATGAATATATTTGGCCCGTAGTGCAGGGATGATTCGATGATGTGATCTATTTATCAAGCTGAGTCCCAGCAATAAAGTTAATGATAAACTTTTTAAATCATAGAAGATAGTAGATATCATGCTCTACTTGACTCTTCTAATGGATTGCTTGTTCCGCTGTTGTTAACATTCTATCAGTTTAACATTGTTGAAGGCTAATGATAACTTATTCTGCATTATCTTAGTCATAATATTTCTTATTGGGCTAGTTGATCTCACTCTTTTACTTCCATTGTTCTCTTCAGGAAATGAGAATGTAGCCGGAACTAGTCGGGGAACGGAGTGATGGCCCGATATTGTGTTATAATAGTCCTAACTATTCTATAAAATAGTGTGTCAATAAATGTAATGAGGACTCTATTTGAGTTTGGATATTGTCTAGATGATAATATTCATGTAAAAACTCTCAGCTCATGTTGTATAATTAAGTTTGTATTTGTATTTAGTACCATGTATTTGGCAACCCAAGATGGGTGATGTATACCTATTTTGGGGGTGCCACACCGCGTATCAGGGAGATCAGGTAGACATAGTTCTCCCCTCAGGATGATTTGCAGCCGAAGAGAAGTCTGAATCACATGTGCAGGCTATACTGCGGGGAAAGAAAGTTGGATCCCATTCTTGGGATAAATTACAGGTGTGAAAAAGTTTGATCCCGTCTTCAGGAAAAACTATAAACATAAAAAAGTTTAATCCCGTCTTCAGGATAAACTGCAGGTGTAAAAGGTTCAATCCCTGGTGGGATAACCGAAATTGTATGAAAGGTTTGAAATGAGGTGAAACCTGGCTACTGGATTGAATTGTATGTTTCCCTGAGGGACAAAAGAGTATGTAAAAAGGGTTAGAATATCGGAATAACTGATGATCTGATGATTCAAAACCAGAATGTTTTCTTGATGGTAACCTCAGACATAGTACCATTTCATGGTGTCTGAGTTGATAAGCTATGGAAATTCATCGCCGTCCATTTCTTATAGTCTAAGAGCGCCTCCTGTCAATACCTCTTTGGTAACAAATGGGCCTTCCCAGTTAGGAGCGAATTTTCTCTTGGATTGATCTTGTTTGTCAATAATCTTCTTTAAAACCAAGTCATGTTGTTTGAACTACCCCAAACTTTCTTGTTGTAGGATTTTGCGATCTTTTGCTGATATAACTGACCATGGAAGATAGTCGTGGTTCACCTTTCGTCTATTACAGATAATTGGTGATACCTGTCTTGTACCCATTGGTCTTCATCCAACTGAGCATCCATCAATACTCTGAAGGATTCCATTTCCACCTCTATGGGGAGCATTGCTCCCATACCATAGGCTAATGACTAGGGGGTTGCCCCAGTGGAAGTACGCATTGAAGTTATGTAGGCTAATAAAGTCATAGACAAGAGGTCAGGCCATCCTTTGTGATTAGAGGACATCTTCTGCATGATCTTCTTGATGTTTTTATTAGTTGTTTCACTATCACCATTCATCTTTGGACGGTAGATGATGGAGTTAAGGTGTTTGATGTGGAATTTACTACATAACTCCCCCATCATTTTGTTGTTGAGGTTCTTAGCATTGTCTGACACAATTACCTCTTGTTGTCCATATCGACAAATGACATTATTTCTGATGAAAGCAATGATGACTTCTTTGGTAACCCTGGGGAAGGAGGCTGCTTCAACCCACTTGGTGAAGTAGTCGATCATGGTGAATATGACTCTATATCCATTAGTGGCTTTGGGCTCGATGGGCCCGATCACGTACATTCCCCACATTGAGAAGGGCCATGGCGAACTTATGTTGTGGAGTTCCCTTGGAGGGGCGTGGATAGCATTTCCATAAATTTGGCATTGATAGCACCTCTTGATGTGATCATCACAGTCAGCTTTGAGCGTAAGCCAATAATGCTCTGTTCTAAGGATTTTCTTAATAAGTAGGGGGCCGCTCATGTGTGGGCCACATACTCCCCCTTGGATCTCAACCATGAGCCTCTGAGCTTAGCCCTTGTCCAGACATCTAAGGAGACCTAATTCTGCATCTCTTTTGTAGAGTGCATCTCCGCTCAGGTAGAATTTCATAGCAGGTCGATGGTCCGCCTTTTTTCAGTTGGGCTTGCCTCAGTGGGTATAGATCCATCTCACAGATACTCCTTGATATGCTGATACAAAGGGTATTAGATGGGAGGTAGCTCATCTGATACTTCTCCAACATAGTTCCCATGGGCTGGGGCCTTTTGTAGGGAAAATGTGATGGTTGGCATGTTTTCCTTGTCAGGTATGTGAACCAAGGAGGCCAATGTTGCTAGTGCATCCGTAAAATCATTCCTATTATGAGGAATGTGTGAAAAGGAGATTTCTTCAAACTCCAAAGCCATATGTAAAACTTGTTGATGGTAAGGCAGCAAATGTAATTCTTTGGGTTGATAGATTCCCGTGGATTATTTGATTATCAACTCTAAATTCCCAAAGACAGTTAACCGCCTGATGCCCATTGAACGTGCAAGTTTTAGCCCCATGATATAGCCTTCATACTCAGCTGTGTTGTTGGTGCTGACAAACTATAATTTGACGGTGATGGGATACTGCTCCCCCATATTAGATACTAGAACTGCTCCAGCTCCAGAGCCTTCCATGTTAACAGCTCCATCAAAATAGATATTCCACGTATGGCATACATCGTACTGATGGTGTTGCTGAACTGCCATTACCCCTTCATTGGGGAAGTATGTTTCCAAGGGTTTGAAATCCCCTACAGGTGCAGCGGCCAGTTGATCCGCAATTCCTTGTCCTCTGATAGACTTTTGCTTCACGTAGACGATGTCAAATTGTTGTAGGATCAACTGCCATCTGGACAATCGATAATTCAGTATGGGCTTACTGAACACGTACTTGAGTGTATCCACGCGCGATATGAGATGGGTTGTCTGACCATAGAGGTAATGTTGTAACCTCATGGAAGCCCATGCTAAAGCACAACAAGTCTTCTCAATCAGAGTGTACTTGTGTTCACTGTTGCTGAATCTTTTGCTGAGTTAATAGATATCTCGTTCTTAGCCTCTATCGTCTTTATGTCCCAGTATGCAACCCATAGCATTGTCATTAATAGACAGGTACACGAATAGGGGAACAGCATCCCTGGGAGGTACCAAAACAGGAGCGTTAACCAGCTGCTCTTTAATTGTAAGGAAGTCTTTCTGACACTCATGATTCGATTTCATGGAGGAGTTCTTCCTTAACAGCTTGAAGATGGGCTCACAGGTTACTGTGAGTTGAGATATAAACCTGCTAATGAAGTTGATTCTGCCCAAAAATCTCTGTATTTCCTTCTCTGTCTGAGGAATGGGCATTTCCTTGATGGCCTGGATTTTGGTGGGATCCAGCTCAATCCCTTTGTGGCTGACTAGGAAACATAGCAACTTGCCTGATTTAACACCAAAGGAGCACTTGGTTGGATTCAACTTTAAGTTGTACTTATGCAACCTGTTGAAGAGATTTTTGAGATGGTCTAAGTGGTCTTCCTCCCTTCGGGACTTGACAATGATGTCATCCATGTAGATCTCTATCTCCTTGTGCATTAAATCATGAAAAAGAGTCATCATAGCTCACTGATAGGTTGCCCCAGCATTGATGAGGCCGAATGACAACCATCTGTAGTACAAGGTTCCTTAAGGAGTGATGAAAGTAGTTTTCTCACGATCTTCATTAGCGACAATAATCTGATGATACCCCGCGAAGCAATCCGCAAAGGAGTACATGTCGTATTGAGCAGTATTGTCAATGAAAATGTGGATAAAGGGCACGGGAAATCTATCTTTAAGGTAAGCTTTGTTCAGATCCCGGTAATCCATGCAAACTCGCACCTTTCCTCCTGGTTTAGGCATGAGAACTATGTTGGATATCCATTCTGGATATGTAGACACCATGATAATACCATCTTGAAATTATTTCACAATTTCTTCTTTCACTTTTAAACTCCACTCAGGTTTCAATCGCTTGAGCTTATGCCTGACTGGCTTGAATCCCTCTTTAATGGGAAGGCGATAAAGGACAATGTCATTGGACAAACCCACCATGTCTTCATGATACCATGCAAACACATCCTGGAATTGGGTTAGTAGCGCAACCATGTCATTCCGTTGGTTTGGGGTGAGGTCTGAACCAATCTGGATTAACTTAGGGCTTTTTAAGGTTCCGAGATTGAAAGAAGTGGCTTGATCAAGATTATATTTAGGTTTGTCTTTGACCCATTTCTTAATCTCCTAAGATATCTCAATGTCCTCTTGGATTTCCATCAAGTCTGAGTCCAAATTTTCATCAAAGTTACAGTCCTTGTGGAGAAAAGGCGCCTCATCAGCAAGTACAAGCACATCTAAATTCAGAGTCCTGAAACAAAATATGCTTTCACTTAATATATGAAATTGTTTAATCATACAAAAGTGTTAGCATATACTGATAAAATAACTGTTAATATTGTACAAAAAATTAAAAAATTAAAGTTATCTACAGGGCAATGGAATTTTTTGCCCGTTTTACCCTCGTCAACCAATTCATGGAGTGCTGCTCCAATTGTCGAGGGTAAAGTCTTGATGGACTGCAGTGATGGAGGGGCTGTCATTATTCTCCTTTTCCCGAATGATGACCATAACATCTGGGCAATCATCGTCTGGGGTGTATCTGTTTGTATGTTCATCATGGACAATGATGTGTATGCCTGACATCATCAGGGCGATGTCATGTTTACGTTTTCGTTCCTTTTCTTCCACTTCGGGATCAGGAATCAGGACCTCTTTTGCTTTAAATGGTATTGGTTTGGGAAACAACATAGCCATGATGTGACTCCCCCAAATTCGGGCACTTCAATTCCACAGATTTGGTGTTCATTGTCTAATTACATCGTAACTAACTACCCATAAAAAAATGATATAATTAAACTCAAAATTTTAAACAATCAATATCCCATTAAAGGGTTACATAATCTAAAATAAATCCCAGGTCATCTAACCTTTATTACAATCATCAGCGGAAAATTAAAACATGATCATAATTAAATCTATTGCATAAGCTTCGTAAATAAAAGATAAATTAAACGTTGTCGTCTAATCAAGCACTTTATCCTTGCCCTTGCTTGTAGAAAGCTCTTCAAACTTCTTAACTTCAACTGCATTGTTTTGTACAAGAGTGAACAAACAATTGCCCACAAGAAGGATAATATACAATAACATTTTGTGAATGATAATAAATGAGCTTTCAATGGTAAAGTATTCTTACCAGAACAATAAACTTTAGTTCAACATCTATGAGTTCAAAGGAATAATAAACGTTTAAGTTAACAATAGATATCAGCATCAAAGAATACACTAAGGGTCACGAGATCACAAACTATACTCTAGGTTTTTAAGTATTTCTACTTTAACCTTTAACATTCTAAAAGACTATAATCATCATCTATGTCCTAGGTTAACAGATGTTTCTACTATAACCTTTAACGGTCTAAACGACTATATGGACCATCATCCCGTACTCCAGGTGATCAGCCCTTTGTACTATGTATTGCGCAAACATTTTAACGCTATTGTGTAGCTCTAAAATAATCCCCTAATATAGGGTTGTTCATCTCAGCTTAGATTATCAGGTTCTGAACCAAAGGAAGTTTGGTTGGGGATTAACTTTAAAGGAATTCTAGATTTTTAAAACGTTCAGCAACCAAGTACTAGTTGAATCAGATAGAGACCAATAACTATTCAAGAGTTTGATTATAATATCTTCATGAACAAGGTATATCGATGAATTAATAAGAGTTAGAGTATTAACAATTTCTACATTGAACAAATGTTATCATCGACAACATGCTTTCAAAATTGTGTGAGTACATAAGCAAACCAAAGGAAGTTTGATTTGGGTTGACTCCACGGGTAATTTAGAGTTTAGAACATTCATCAACTAAGGATTATTTGAATTAGTAAAGAATCACTAGGCAACTTATAGTTCGGTACAATAATGTAAGATAGTACAATGACATTGGAGAACGAAGATCGAACAACAATTATTAGTAGCTGAATAAACACATTTCTTATAATAAAATTACAACTTTTGAATAACCAAAGTAATCTCGTTTGGAATAAAGTAACAAAGATTAGTTAACTTGATCAACAATAAATGAGGGTTAAAGAACTTGCACAACAATAAATTGCTCAACAAGAGATTAGAGACAGAGAACTTGCATAAGTATAACATGACAGTGCAAATTAACCTTGTTGAATAATAAAGTAGCAAAGTTTAGGGAACTTACCTCTTGCATAAGCTATACAATTACAACTCACGTACTCTAATGTCCTACACATACTATTAGGATTATCACATCAATTAGCTACACACATTAACCTCATAGATTCATTTCTCATCTTAGTTAAGTTATAACCTTTAGTTTAAGGTTAACCATAATACTAAACCACATAACACGAATCTGAAAACTCACTAACATATACATAAGACTTTTAGCATCCAAATCACATTTTTAACTCTTATTAATCAATAATACATTTCTACTTAATCGAACTTGAAGTTCAATCAAGTGTTTAAGTCTTCCTAAGACTCATTAGTTTTATATTAATCACCTTTCATATTTTAGTGTTCATTTCAGAAATCACAAGTGTTAACATCACAACACCTAGTTGTCATTCAATGTGTACACTAAGTTCCACATATCACGTTCATAACTTACTAATCATTTTTACAACTTTGAATTTATCAATTACACATCACGGTTCTGTTTTAACCTTCTTACTACATGTTTGACACATTACCTTAACCTTAGACCAAGTGGTAAGGGAACCCAACGTCTGCAGTAGCAGCAGAAGTCACTGTCTTAGGACAAGGTATGGCGCAGCTATTCCATACACAAGCCTGGGATCGGCGCAGCTGCGCCGACGCAGCTGCGCCTTTTTTGGCCTTGGCACCGGCGTAGCTATGCCAGTGAACAGACAGAACCAGAAAGGCTGTGAACAGTAGCCGACTTTAGCCCAACTAACATGAATTTCACCCACAAAACAGTGAATTTAACACGAACAATTGATATAGAACTATCATAAACATGTTTCCTCACTTATTCATTAACATAGAACAATTTAACAACAACTTTTACTAACTTAATTCCTCAAATTCCATGTTTCATACATAAACATCATTTTTGACATCCTTTACAAAAATCATCACTGTAATCGCTATTCTTGTCCAAATTACTTCATTCAAACTACGTTCTCTTTGTTTCTTAACGAACTAACATAAACAAGCCTCAATTTACAGTTTATCATACGAATTGACTATAAAAATGGCACTTTTACAAGCCATATGTAAAATATTCACTGTAAACACTTTTCATACTTTTTAAACAAAATTAGCATACAATTCCTTATTTAAACACAAACTCTAATCATCATAAACACATACAACTACAAGTACTAAGTAATATAATCATCAATTTAAAATTTTGAATTTACAGAACATCTAAATTATGTCGTACTCATACATATACATATATAATATCAAAGTTATAGAACATACCTTCAATTACTAAGATAATCCTTGCTAATTGCAGCCAAATCTCACAAGTTTCTCTCAAATCCTCTCAAGCTCAAGTTCCTTTGTATTTTCTCAGTATTCTTCTCAGACTTAGCAACTAGTTTTTGCGTAATACCAAACTGATAAGCCAAATGCGTAAAAAGAAACTAATATGGCCATAATAAGCCTAATCAGTTACAAAATATAATGTATAAGTTATAATTATATTTTATTTATTATTTTATTTGTTTTATTTGTTTTATTTATATTATTTAAAAATTCAAACATTAAAAATCCAAAAGCCATAAGGCTTTGTTTGGCAAAAAGTCATTATAATTAAGACTTAATATTTTTAAGCTTTGTTTGGTCAAAACTAAATTAAACTACTTTAATTTTATTTTAATAAAACATTTAGTTTATAATTTATAATCACATATTATTTATTTGGATTTCCATATCCAACATTAATCAAATAATTTAATTATACATACTATATTTTAAGTAAATATTCCACTTTAACAAATATCACAAAATTATAATTTTATTTAATAATTTAACATACCACTTTAAATTATTAAATTAAAACAACAATATAACATCTCATGTTATATTACAACTCTCTAAATTATAAATTAATTTAATTTAGAATATTATCTAATAAATTTAATTCATAAATATTTACTAATAATAACCGCATCAATAAAATATTTATTTTATCAATTTCAACAATAAACACATCAAATAATATTTATATAATTCAATAAATATTTAAAATTACAATTTGAAATTTTGGATTGTTACACATGACATGGGCTGGCACCTTTACAGGAGATTATATCAGCTCATGAGGTGCAAGTGGTGAAAATTGCCATGTGGCGGAAGCTTGAGGATTTTGTTTGTGCTTATAAGGATTCCTATGACTGGAACTGGCAGAATAGCCTAGTCCGGCTGTCTCAGTTTTATTGGACATTTGAATTGGGTGCTTAATACCCTGCTGATTTTTTCCCAGCCCTTGTTCAGGCTGATGACCCAATGACATCATTTCATGGGTAGCTGCCATCACTTCGGCAGAAATCTTGGGTACGGGAAGTGACGCTCCAATAGGATGGAATTGCATGTTACTCACATCCAAAGTATGAAAACTGGCCGGCTCAACTTCTGAATTGAAACTGATGAGTGGTAGGTCTCCTTGTTTAGGACATTCTAGCTCAGCGTTGATAGTGACTAGGCTATTGTTGACAATGTATTTAAGTTGTTGATGAAGTGTAGAAGGGAAGGCTCCAGCCATTAGATCCATGGTCTCCCCAATAGCATGTTGTATCTTAAATCTATCTTGAGGACATGAAAGGATACATTGAATGTATTTGGACCAATTTCAATTGGCAGCTCAATCTCTTAGACAAAATTTCGTCGGGATCCATCAAAAGCTTTGATAACCATGTGGCTAATTCGGATCCGCTTGAGATTGATGTTCATCTTTACCAAAGTGGTGTAAGGACATATATTTAGAGATGAACCTCCATCTATCAAAACTCCAGCTAACATATACCCGGAGGACAAAACTACAATGTGCAATGGCTTGTAATGACCGGTCCCTTCGGGCGGTCTGTCATCATCAGTGAAAGATATTACATTATTGTTAAAAATGTGATCGACCAGATGTTGAAATTTTTCCACATCCACTAATTTGGGTAAGTAGGCTTCTTCTAAAACCTTTAATAAGATCTTCCTATGATCCTCGAAAGAGAAAATCAAGTCCAGTATTGAGATTTAATGTGGAGCTTCTCTTAAGCTTAGAACCACCTTGGCTTCATTATGGCCCATAGTGCGGAGGAATTTCTCAATCTTCTCCATGGGAATCTTTCCCTTCACTTTTATGGTGGGCTTTATTACCCATTGAGGAAGATAAAGTGGATTTTCCTTCGACACTGTTGTAGTAGTATGAGATGTGGATCCTTTGACTTCTCCATAATTCCATGCGACTTTGTGTAGGTTGACAACAGGATACTACGGTCTGAAGGGTAAAGAAATTGGCTCTGGTGCAGCCACTTTCAAAGGATTATCACCACCTTTGAGTTGAATAGCTTGTATGAGAAATGGTTTGATAGTATCATCAGCCACAACAGATATAACTACTACTAATCCCCTCCATTTGGTAGGACATGTATTCCCACTCTCGAGTAGCACAGTGTCATCGTCTGCCATTTACAAGACACCACTGTCAATTAGATTCTGAATAAGGTGGTGGAGTGCGCAGCATTCTTTAGTGTTGTGACCGCGAGAGTTAATGATATTGACATACTCCATCAGAGTTGAACCATCTTGAACGAGGATTGATTGGAGGTAAAAGGGAGGTGATTCTTCCATTGTTGATTAGCATATGAAATATCTCCTCCATAGTTTGGCCCAGGTATGTAAATTCCCTTCTATTGGCAAAATCCAGACGGGCTTTAGCACTTGCTCTCTTCGCAACCTTGTAATCCAGTGCTTCACTTTCTGAAGGTGATGATGGAGCTTTCATGACAAAAGGAAGGAGACAGGCATGCTCCTGGCTGATTAACTGGCGTGTGACTTGATGCTGATGGATCACCAGTTCTGCCAATTGTTTAACTTTCTTACAAAGAGATTTCATCTTTCATTCCATAGAAAATTGAAACTTTGTGTAATCCCATCTGTCAACGCCGTCTTTGATGGTCTAGGATTATTCACCATTAAAATTAGAACTCTGTCCACTGCTCTAACTAATCATATTAACCTCTTCTTCTTTATGCTGAGAAAGAGGGTTGTCTTGCACATGATGTTGATCTGGTTTGGTAAGCACGATCTCACCGTTGTCTATCAAATCTTAGATCTTGTGTTTCAAGGCTCAACAATCTTGAGTATCATGTCCAGGTGCCCCGGCATGATAAGCACACTTTCGAGTAGCGTTGAAACCCCTCCCATTAGATTTGGCTGGTGGAAGAAGATGCATGATTTTCTTCTGAATAGTCAGAAGAGCAAGAATATTCTCGAGCGACTCCCCTAAGGGTGTGAACATTTGAGGGCGCTTTGCTTCTCCACTTTTAGGCAATGGAGGGTTTGAAGATTGTGCTTGAAAAGGGGACTAGTTTCTCCTCTATATAGGCATATTATGATTGCCTTTTTGACCTTGTAGTATCAAGGAAACATCCTCCTCTTTATTTTTTTTGACCCTCTGGGGGTTGTTTCCATAAGTTCCAGACTGGATGTGCTCAGCAACTGCTTTAAGATGGCTAGGTCTTGAATTTTTCCTGACTTCAATCCCATCTCAGCCATCTCTCCGTGTTTGATCATTTCAGAAAATGGTTTGCCAATACCAGCTAAGACTCTCTCATAGAAAGGAGCTTCTTGTATGTCTATGAAGGTCATGACCATTTCTGATTCCGTCATGGAAGGAATAACTTGAGCAGCAAGGCACCTCCACCTTTGAGCATACTCTCTGAAAGACTCGTTGGACTGTTTCTTAACCTTGGTAATCTGATACTAGTCATGAACCATCTGAGATAGAAAGGTGTACTGAGTGAGGAAGGCATGAGCTAGCTTTTTCCATCTATGGATCTTTGAGTTGTCTAATCTAGTATACCATTAACGGGCTTCTCCAATCAAACTCTTCTGGAGCAGCTGCATTCTGAGCTTCTCGTCCTCTGCATAAGATCCATGTTCTCCTACGAATATCTTTAAATGTGTATAAGGATCCCCTAATCCGTCATACTTTTCAAAGTCAGGGGTTTTGAACTTCTCTGGATAATAAACACCAAGGAATATGCAAAGGGCAACATATGAAACACTACCATGTGTTCCAATACCTTTGATAGAACGGATGGTTTCTTCAATTTGAAGAACCTTTTTCCTGATATCACCGGTGTCTGGATCTCTTTTGAGATGGGTGTTTTCAGGATCTTTTTTGGTCGTATCCAACTGAGGTTTTGGAATTGTTTTATCCAAACCTTGAGTTCCTCCTTGTGCAAAGGATTCTGTATGTATAGGCATCTTTGTGCCTTGAGTAGACTGATGCAATTCTTTAAGCAGAACAGCCAAATCTGTAATTTGTTTACTTAATCCGTTAAATTCTTCTCGAGAAACTGGATTAGACTGGTCACAAGAAACCATTATTGGTTGTAGGTTTGTGGCCTTTTTGGATTTTGAGCGGGTAACAGGCCCAATTATTTCCCTGCAAAAACTTATGTAATTTATTCTTAGGGATAATGTAAATATTTACATGATATCATAATGTGTCCATTTTAGGAATATTATCTTGCAAAAACGGGTGTCATTCGATAGCATGCCATGTATGTGCAAATATTCTTCAAATTTTCCATGAAGATGAACATGGAATAAAATTACAAGTAAATGCTTTTACAAGTAAGTGAAAATGGAAAGCATAAAAAGACTTTCCTCCACGTTTGGTTTATCAGAGGCTGACTTATCTTAGGTTACTCTCGCGGCTTTTTGGCATGAAGGTTCCCAGATCATCACAATCTACTTGAAGGGAAGTTAATCCGGTCTTTCAACTGGAGCGAATTTGGGTGGTGCCTTTCCTAAGCCTCGTTGGAATTAGTCTCCCCATGAGTCCAGTAATCAAACACCGACAGGAAAGCCTCCTGATGGAGGAACCACACAACATACATTCACATATAACGTGTCTCACCGTTTATGAAAATGATGACATGTGCGAAGCACAAATATCACAAATAGATATATTGCAGTGCAATAAGTAAATGCATTCATACACATTCATCATAAATGTAAATGCAACATCCACACACAAGCATATAACAGTTTTGAAAAGCTTGTAGTAGTGGCTTAAGCCCTCTTACTGGTGTCCCTTTTTCGTTTCTTGTTCTTTGGTGTTCTTATGTTATGTGAGATTTGTTTGAAAAAACAAGTGAAAAAGGTCTGACATGTATAATGTCGACGATTTGCCTGTTGGTGTTTTTAACTGGTTGCACCAACGCAATCGAGAAAAAGTTTGCACATTGACCCAATGATGTGACACTGCTAAATGGGTTTATGAAACCGAGATTCATTTGGGTTTGGGGGCTTGATTATGCGGAGGGAAGGTGTTAGGCACCCCCTGACATCCGTGTTACCACGGTGACCGCCACTTTTTAAGAAACTGTTATATGAATGTGTGTTTGTGTGTGTGGATCAATGTGCTGTTATTTGGAAGTAGTGCAAGGCCTCATTCGCACCTATATACAAAGAGTTTGAATTTGTATGAAAAATTCAGTTTTAAACATGATATAGCGGTGAAGTTTTGTAAAAGAGGTTTTTCAAACCCTGTGCTCAATAGTAATTGAGACCTTTTCATAATTCTATTTTTATTATTAAATGTTCAGCTTGTTTGCTTTTATTTTCGAGATGCGAAGCATCTTCGAGAAAATAGAATATAGCAGTGTTGAACTCCTCATGGGCATGATATCCATCTAAGGAAATTCAAACACCTTGAATAATTTACTAGCTGCGTATATAGCTAAAAATGTTCATCACGGGAACCGAAACTAGATTCAGTGGACTGAATCTGTGATCACATGATTCCTAAGCCCACATGATGCCGCAGTTTATATGAAAAGCAGTAAGCAGTTATATATATATATATATATATATATATATATATATATATATATATATATATATATATATATATATATATACACACACACAGACATGATCAACCACCACGAAGCACCTCCATAGGGGATCAGAAATGTAAATATATAAAAGGGATAAATATATATAGAGAGACATAATCAACCACCATGAAGCACCTCCATGGGGGATCATAAATGTAAATAAAATAGTAAATACAATCAACCACGACGAAGTAAACTCCAGGCAGGACTAAATGTAAATAAAGCTGTAAAGACGATCAACCGCCACGAATTAAACTCCAGGCGGGACTAAATGTAAATAAAGCAGTAAAAGGCCACAAAGTAAACTCCAGGCCTGATAGAAATGTAAATATATATATATAAGCAAGTAAATGCTCCATACATAAGTCTAGGCTCAATCGAGGCATAACTCGATAATGTTAGTCCATATAGAAATATATACATATATAAGTATATATATACAGACAAGAATGAAAACCACGGACCGAAGTTCGGGCATACACACACATCACGACTCTCAATGCAAAGAATAGTGTGTGCAAAGATGAAGAGAAAGGCTTTATAGAGTGTAAGAAAACTTACAGTGGGCTGTCAAAGAAGACTTCTATGATTTTAATTGGATAAACACTCTGCTCCCGCCGGTAAAAATATAGCTATATATGAGCTAACAGGTGTTTAAAATGAGAAAGCACTCAATATGGGGTGTCTACAGAGCAAATTGGACAGGGCTTCCTCGCCTTTCTTTCTTGAATTATGGCCACCCCAAGCTCTATATTTATAGAGCTGGTGGCCACAGGTGTACATGCAGCAGCCGCAGATGCACCTGCGGCTACCCGGGGTACCTCGAGCTCCGCGGGTCCTGCCATCTTGAAGTACATGAACTCGTGCATTATGATGTCCACTCGAACTTGCAGAACTTCAATTCGAGCATCCGAACGAGGTGTAAAAGACCTTCTTTGGATTGCTTTTGTCAAGAGTTATGCAATGACATGGGATTAGAGGTTGTACAAAGTCAGGAAAAGGGGACCATGCCCATGGTGTTCAAGCTTCAAATTCTATCCGGTGTGCTGTCATGCGTAATAGTCACTCAGGATTGTAACTCCTTGGCTCTTGTGAAAATATATGTATGAAATGCGAGACGGCGCGATGTGGGGTTTAGGTGGCAAGATGACGATTTTTCCCATCACATGGGTTATCTCCGATTTGGGCTGATAAAGCAAACGTTGCTCAAGGTTATCTCTGAGATTGGATTATTGCAAGTGTTTGAATTCCTCAGGGTTATCTTCAAGTGTGTTTGTCTTCCTGGTGTTATCTTTGGGTTCTTGGAATGAGTGCCTCGGCGGGAGGTCTGAGATTGAAGCTGAATGCATGCATTTGAAACAAGCATTTCTGGGGTTATCTCCAGAACTGCAACGACACTCCTTGGGGTTATCTCCAAGGACGAAACTCGGGGTTGTCTCCGAGATTGGAACTGATACTCCCGGTGTGTGTTCCGGGGTTGAGATTGAACTTCTGGTGGTATCAAGAATAGATGTGAGTTATCTTCCAGGGTTATCTCCGAAAGACGAATCTGCCCTCCTACAATGTTAGTAACAGGTGTGCAGGAAATTTCGAGTGTCTACAGACGCATAGTTCAATGTTGGAGATCATGTGTTGTTACGTGTTACTCCATGGAAAGGAGTTACAAGATTTGGAAAGAAAGGAAAGCTCAATCGTCGATTCATTGGGCCATTCAAAATCCTTGACCGAGTAGTAACTGTGGCCTATAGACTCGCTTTACCGCCAAGTATATCTCGTGTTCATAACTTTTTTTATATATCTATGTTACGTAAATATGTGGAAGACCCAGACCACATTATTGAGTTAGAACCAGATGAAATAGCGGAAGATTTAACGTATGAAGAGGTACCTATTAAAATCTTGGATAAGAAGGAACATATTCTACGCTCCAAGGTTATACCTCAAGTCAAAGTTTTGTGGAGAAACCAAGATGTTGAGGAAATGACCTGGGAGTTAGAATCTGAAATGAAATCAAGGTATCCTCACCTATTCGTCATACTAGGTATGTACTCTAATTTTGAGGGTAAAATTTCATAAGAAGGGGAGGTTGTAAGACCCCAACTTTTATGAATAAAGATGCATTTTTCTATAATTATCATTTTTGAATATTATGGAGTGAGTTTGATATAATGTTATAGTTGTGGGTAATATTTATAAATTTTGCAAAGTATGCAAGTTGTCATAAAATATTTGATTGGTCAGGGAATATTCGTATGACGGAACAATCATTGGTGGACCCCACAACGGAATTATTGTCGGAGTTGGAAAATGACAGAATTATCTTTTTATGAAAATAACGACGAAATTTTTACCGTTAACTGTTGAAATACCCGGTGGTAAAAGTATAGTAATATGCGTGGTTCCATAGTAGCACACAGTACTGATTATTGATGCTTATGTGAGAAGTCACTTGGTTTTATTTAATTATTTCTATAGTAATTGATGCATAGTATCTCGCGTTATTTAATTCAATTATTGTCAATATTTTTATATTATTAAATCAATAATTGAGAAGATAAAGTTATTAATATTATTATTTATAATATTAACGATGTCTAAAAAGTTCTGTCGAGGAGAGGTTTGGTCACCTAATTGCGCACCAATAGGGAGAAATCCTTATCGGAAAGTCCCCTCTTTCCTGGGAACGATCTGGTTGTTAAATATTACGAATTATAATAATGATGATAAATGTTGTTAAAAATATTGAGGGGATATTTTTATGAAGTATTTGTTCTAAGTTTGGCTAATTATTTGGACCCCCACTTACCGATTTTTCAAAATAATCGGTAAAAAGTTATTCAATATAATAATAATAATAGGTGGGGGCCACATATGGGGCCCACAATTGGAAGAAAATTAAAATAGAGGGGAGGGGGAGTCGTCCGTGATGTTCGTAAGGCGTTTGTGAATTTTAAAACTATTTCATCCGTGAATATCTTAAACAGTACCCCTTCTATTCTCCTATAAATAGGATGCTTAGTTAGAATTGAAAATCACACCAGAATCAGAGAATTCTTCTTCTATAATATTTAGCGTATTTCTTTAGAGTTTAAGAAAGTTTTGAGCATAGAAAACAATACAAGTTTTTTTCAAGAATATCTCCGCCCTACCAGTTGGAATACTCTTCTTTTTAAGGTAAGTGATATTATTTTTGTTCAATACTCTTAAGAAATAATATTTTCTCCCATACTCTGTAGTATGTAAGTAATATTATTTCGTTTCAGATTTTGAATTCTACACTCATTTTGTTAAGTTTTGGCTTCTATACTCCATGAAATTAGTAGAATATCCTTGATATTTGCGCATCATCCAATATATTTTCATGGAAATATTATCCTGAACATTCTTGATAAGTTTTAACTTTTTCATGCCAGAGTACTATTCACGTGGTACTATTCCTGAAGTACTATTCATGAGTTACTATTCACTCAGTTACTATTCACTCGGGGTACTATTCATGACAAAAAAATTGATTTTTTTCGGTCCAAATCATTTTTGATACAATACTATTCTTGAATTTTACTCCACAAAGCAATATCATGTTGACAATTTGGACATTATTAAATTATGTATAAATTAAATTATAACTCTTTAAAAATTTATCCTTTTCTTTCTTTTAATTGAATTCTTATATCATTATCATCATCATGCTTATATTATGAGAAAAGTCATGTGTTTGTGGTTCATAGATGGACTTGGTATGATTATGACCAGGGATTATTCAGTGTAATCATGACTGTAATGTTACAAATGATGTGGTAAAAGTCCTCATTGGCCCGTAGTGCATTGATGGACAGTTGTTGGCATGATCATGACCATTGGTGAAAACATGAATATCCTTGGTCCGTAGTGCATGGATATTTCGTGGTCGTGATACTAATGAATATCATTGGCCCGTAGGGCAAGGATGATGTGGATTAGTTATTTAGCTGAGTCTCAGCGATAAAATTTATGATAAACTTTTTAAAACATAGCAGATAGTAGATATAATGCTCTACTTGACTCTTCTAATGGATTGCTTGTTCTGCTGCAGTTAAACTTGATGTTTATTATATTTTATCAGTTTAACACTATTGATGGCTAACGATAATTTATTTTGTACTATCTTAGTCATAATATTTCTTAATGGGCTAGTTGAGCTTACCCTTTACTTTCAGTGTTCTCTTCAGGAAATGAGAATATAGCTGGGACTAGTCAGGAAATGGAGTGACGGTCCAGATGTTTGCATTAGTAGTCCTCACTATTCTATGAAATAGTATGATAGTAATTATAACAGGGACTTATTTTGAGTTTGAATACTGTCTAGAAGATAATATTTGTATTAAAACTCACAGTTCATGTTGTATACTTAAGTTTGTATATGTATTTTGTACCATGTATTTGGCGACTCAGAATGGGTGATGTATACCTATTTTGGGGGCATCACAGAAAGAGTAGGACATCGTTATGTCATGTCTGAATCAGTATCCATAACGCGTGAATGTATCTATCGGTATCAAATGCGTCTTAAACCAAACATATAATAATACATCACTGCCTCAAAAAAACTCATCAGGACAAGAGCGATAAAGAGAAGCTAAAATGTAAGTCTCTGCCAAAATCATGGGAAGAATTGTATGATCCTTCCTGAGAGCCATAACCGCAGTAACTGAACCAATGTCCAGGTGATCCATATAAAGAGGCATATACAACTATAACACAAATCAATAAAGCATCCACTCGGGCATTCCTCCAAACCTCCTCGGAGATGACAAAGTCCCCCTAATGTAGTAAAAAACTGTCAGCGGCCCCAAAGTGGTCAATCAAAAAATCCATGGACACCATATGTCCAGAAGAGACCTCATTTAAAATAACGGTCCATCTCAAACTAGTCATAGTCATGAACTGGTGACACATATGACCAACAACTGCCCTAGCACAAGGTAAATCTAATAGTAAACTAGTAATACGTTGTTACTCATCTAAGGTCGAATGTAACTCAGTCAATCCAAATATGAAAACATGTCTATCGAGGGATCCAACAAAATAGTATACTTTCCACAAAGCCCTCCGGGACCTGAAACATCAAGAAAGACATGTAATGTCTCAACATCCGATGTGCTGACATGCGATCTAAATTCGGCAGACTATTATACCAGGATCTCAAGCTGGAAGTAATGCGGGTACAAGGAAGGTTGTCGATACGTACTACTGATGAAGAAGACATTTGTAAAACCGTAACATGTGACCATACAGGGGTCAATTCTAACTCATAAAAATAAAAATACAAATCCATGACATATAATGCATGCACCATGATAAATAACAATTCAATAGGTGCAGTAAAAGAAAAGCATTATACATACATCTCTGTAAAATATAAAACTGAATATATCATGAAATTAAATACATCATCTCTGTCCTACAAATGAAAATAAAAAGTTCAGGGAAATGGGGTACATCCACCCAATATCTAACAAAATCCTATCAAAAGAAATCATGGATATCTATATCCCCAAGGCGATCAACACATTCCAACTCCTCTTGAGTCACGGTATCTGTAAAGTCCCCGAACCCGGATACTTGAAACCCGAATCCGGTACTTCACGATACCATTTCTATGAGCAGAAATATTACTAATAATAATAACAATAATATAAATTTTAAACTTAACTTACATTTATCAGAGTCTAATCTCAAGTACGCAACCTTTACTACATTCATTACATGATATATAATACATATCATTAACTTAGTACAGTCTAACTATTACAAAAGATACAAATACACAAATCTTATTTGCTTTCCTTTTTACTTGTTATGGCATGAGCTTTCCGGTCCTTCACACTTAGCTGAAAACATTTAAATAAAGCAAGGATGAGCATTTGAGTGCCCAGCAAGTATTATATATATATATATATATATATATATATAAGCTGAAAGAATTTAAATGTTTTCTTTATAATATCCTTCTACAACCAGTCAATAGTTGTGAAGTAATCTGTACCAATAATAATAACATAACAACCCTCGTTCAAATTTTTAAAACTGTGTATTGACTATACATGGGGTTTCTGTGACATACTATGAACATTGTTTTTCATTTTCGAAAAGGTTAAACAGAAATTCATCTGTAAACCGGCATTGCTTACGGGCCTGAGGGTGTACAGTTCATGGGCCCTGTATTGATCAATACTACATTGCTAGAACGATATTATCGTTCATCCTTTGTCTGCCGTAGCGTATAAAAATTTTTCCATTATCGGGATGTTCATACCTGTCGGGTTTTTGTAACAAAGGTCTTATATAATTCAACATATATGTATATCAAAGGTGTATCAACATGCGATTGAATACAATGATTATCCATGTGGGGACACTTGTATGATCATTTATAGAAATTAACGAACAGAATATATATATCTGGATTATCATATACTAACATGTTGATGATCAATGGGCGTATATAATATAGGCTTAACAATCTGTACAGTAATAATATAACTTTGAAACATTCTTACACTTGTCCAATGCATAAAGAAAATGCAAAGGTAGGATACTTGCCTGATGCGCTGCTTACAATTACGCAACTTAGATCTATCTGTTATACCGAAACCTATCATTAATAAGATCATTCTATCGATTAAAATCACATATCATAACACATAGTACTGCTTATTACAGTCAGCACATAACATAATCACATTGTCATACATGTTCAACAATCATGTTATCACAAACAAACATCCACTCATTCCTAATCACATTGTCACACAACTTTATCCACCATTGAATCACAAATAAAATAATTAACTAACTAAATTTCTAAGTCCAGATCAATTTCTGAACCATGTCGGTCTACCGACATCTTTATCGGGTAATTATCGAGTCTAAGACTCTAAACAGTTGTTCAATGTCCATTTAGACTAATTAAATAACAGTCATATCATTTTTCATGACCTTATAATAATTATAAAATAATTATTACCATTTACCATAATTTTTAAAATATCAGAATCATTATTAAATGATTTAAATAGTACACAATTCTATTATCATCAATATTTAATTAATATAAAACTATTAATCAAACCATTGCCAAAATATTAAAGTTATGTATAATAACTCAAAATAGTCTTAACGTATTTATATTACCCTTAAATGATTTTTAAAACATTTAAAATCATTCTTAAACAATTACTATTAATATTAAAATATTAATTTATCATTATCCAAATATTAAAAGTTATTAATTACAACTTTAAAATATTTTTAATTCATTTATATCCTTTTTAAATGATTTTTAAATAAATAAAACTATTTTTAAACTATTTATTTAATATAATTATTAAATAAACTTAATATCATTAATCATTAAATAAATATCATTAATATTAAATCATTAATGAAATATCCCTTAAATATTAAAAGTTATATTTTATAACTTAAAATATCTTTAAAAACTTTATTTTCATTTAAAATGATTTTTAAAATAATAAAATCATTTTTTTTGAACTAATTTATTTAATATAATTATTAAATAAACTAAATATCATTAATAATAATTTAATATCATTAATATTAAATTATTAATATTTTTCATGACAAAATATCAAAAGTTATATTTTATAACTTAAAAATATTTTTATAATACTTTAAATAATTTTTAAAATCATTAATTTTATTTTCCATAATTTATTTAATATATTTATTAAATAACTTAAACATCATTAATATTAATTTATTAATAAAAATTATCACATAATATTAAAAGTTGTCAAAAATAACTTAAATTATTTTCTTATATCATAATATAATTTTAAATGATTTTTCAAATATTAAAATCATTTTTAAATAATTTATTTAATATTATAATTAAATAAATTAAATACTTTTAATATTCCAAAAATATTAAATATTTATGAAATATATTTAAAATAATTAAAAACTAATTTTTAGAATTTAAAATAATTTTTAATAATTTATTTTGTATTTTTAATAATTAAAAACTATTTTTTTCTATTTATTTATTAATTTTCGGAAAATATAAAATAGAAACCGTCGCTGTAGGTCTTTAGCGACAAAAAGCGTCGTTGTTGGTGTTCTTGAGCTCAAGAACACTGACAGCTTCGTGATCAACATGCCATGTTTGACCATGTATAACTTTCTGTACAAATTATTTCTGGTCGATCTAACACATACATCTTGTATAGGTCATGTAATACTACAATTAACAACAAACAACATGGCTTAACATCATCAGATCTAAGAGTTATTAGCTATCAAAAAGTCTGACAAGGATGTTCTTCACGAAGAACAGTTCGTGGTGCCTACTTTGGATCTTTATAACTTGACGATAGTGTACTTTTGTGTGATCTAACAACTCCAGTGTGTAGACAACATGTAAGACTACAACTATAACACTTAACATCATCATAAAAAGAAGAAATAAAGCATCTAAAGTATGGTCAAACGGTGTCCGAAAAATCGACACTTAGAAAATTCTGGACTGCCCAGAAATTGGCCGGTCAATGCCGGTCAACCCACTTTGACTTTAAATAACTTTTGATACACAATAGATATGGACCTTATTAGTTTTGGATATTAATGAACACATAACAATCTACACATAACAACTTTTAAACATTAAAAACACATAACATACACGGATCTAGAACCTCTGACATTTGCCTAAAAATAACAGAGTTTGGTTTTTCAAAAGTTGGAAAAACTTTGATTTTGAGCACTTTGATGTTATGGCTCATAAATCTAACAACCCAGAACATTAATAAACTCCTTATTTCATAACTTTGAACAATCAATTTCATCAATTAACAAAGAATCAAAGGATTTCAAGATTTTGAGATTTTATACCTTTTTGGTTTGATTTTTGATTCTTGATGCTGAATTGGTTAAGTGTGATCGTGGGGCTCATATAAGAGACTGATATACATATAAATTTTCATGGCTTTTAGAGAGAGAGGGTCTAGGATGAGTGTTGTACAAAAATGGCCAACTAATGTTCATTTCTCTCTCTTCAATCTATTTATAAAACAAATGTGCAATGTATTTGGCTGATCAAGAGTGGTTTGCTGTCCATTAATGTGCATGTGGAGTTGTTGGTTTGGTGAGCAACCCACCCTATTGTCAAAACCTACACATTCTAGCTTAATAATGCAAGAGGGGCATTTTTGTCATTTGGTAAATCAATTAAATGGCAAAATTGTAATCTTGGCAAACCCTTAGGGTTTGGAGTTTAGGGTTTAAACCATTTTAGGGCTTAAAAAAATTCTAGAATTTCCAATCTAGGGTTTAAAATAATAATAATAATAATAAAATAATAAAATTTTAGTTTCTAAAATACAAAATAAAGATTTCTAATTAATTAGGTTTCTAATTAATTAACACATTACTAATTAGGTTTTAGATACACTAATTAGCATTAAACTTTTCAAATCAATAATTAGGGTTTACAATTTAAATAAATTAGGGTTTATAAAATAAATATTAGGGTTTCTTAAAAATTAGTATTTCTAAATTATTAATTAGGGTTTACCTAATCAATATAAAAATTATATAATACATAACATGCATGCACCATATAACACAGTTATATAACAGTGTCTAACTCAACCTGAGTTTTAAATTAGGATTTTTTATTTAGCAATTAGATAATTATTATTTAGGGTTTCTAATTTAAGAAATTAGGGTTTTAATTTCTATATCACCAGTCGTTAATCACATTATTGTGATTACAAATTCTCAAAGTCGTGAATGACTTTCGCTTTAGAGTTTCAATTCAATTAGGGTTCCAAAATTATAATTAAGGATTATAATATAGAATAATAATAATAATAATAATAATAATAATAATAATAATAATAATAATAATAAGGGTTTTGAATAATTACGATTCTCCCTAATTAGGGTTAATACATAAATACCGATCATAAATCACATTAACATGATTACATAACAGTCTTAAGCCGGCATTCGGCTTTAACTTAGGGTTTAATAGTTTAAACTAGGGTTTTGGCATTTTTCACCATAATTGACCAACCATTGTCAGTCCACAAACATACAGTACATATTTATAACACTGAAAAATCAAAATATTATAATTTTATATTATTATCATCATTCCTTATTCCATAACCAAAGTTAGGGTTATCATTAACACTAAAACTGTTCCACACATTAACATTACACACATAACCACACATATCTATAACACTGACAAATAATAATATAATATTATTATTTTCATTCCTTGATCAAAACCCAGAACTAGGGTTTGGATTCCATATCTGATTTATCTTTCATATAAAACCATATTAATTAAGTAAAAATAATTTACTTTCATATAATAAATAATTATTATAATAATTCTATAATCATATCATATATTATTCAATTAATATAATTATCATATTTTCATGAAAAATAAACATTAAAAACATTTTTACTATAAAATTAATTATTATTAGAATATAATTTATAATGAGAAATAATTCTAAAATAAAATTATTCATAACCATTCATGTAATAAATATATTTTATATCTATCACATAAATACATACATAGTACCTTTCACCCATTCTTACCTTTAGAATAAATAATTATTCTAAAATTATTTCATATATTACTTAAATAATATAAGATTATATTTTCCTTGAAAATAATTAATAAAACATTTCCAATAGGGAATTAATTAGTATAAAAATATAATTGATAATAATCAATAATTCTAAAATAAATTTATTTGTAATAAATAAATTTTATTTATCGCACATATAAATATATTTACACATTACCCTTACACATATCATTCATATTTATTTTAGTAAATAAAAAAAAATTATACGCAAAATTTATGATTTATTTATATAGAAAATATCGGGTTGTCACAGTATCTATGCTAAAAGGCACATCCAGACGATACAAGGGAGGATCCCCACCAGCAAAATCACCAGCATTTGGCCCGTCGGAAGGACCAGAACCAGACCCAGAGGGGTAATAAGTAGCAGCCTTCGTCGGATCCCTACTTAAATGGAGTACAAAAAGGGACAACTAATCCACATACTGAGTCAATGCTGCTATCTGATCTAAGTGAGTTAGATCCCAGACATAGGCTAGCAAATCTGCTATCATCAAGGATCCAGGCACCATGTCCGCTAGGAACTGGGTAGCACGAGTCTGATCCCCAAGGGTGCAGGGAGTCCACCATCGATGAAAAAAGTTCTGAGTACAAAAACCATCGAACAATGTAAAACCATCCAAGCCCATCAGGGGAATATCTCTAATAGGCTGGGACAAAGGCCATGAATGCCGATTAAGAGGAAGATGAGGAATATGAATCTCTTCTTTGATGCACCTGATAGCACGCTTTGCCAAGTAGAGCTCCCAACCTCCCTTAGTCAAGAAGGGAATCTGACAGGTAGACAATGTATACTCAGCCAAACATCCCTCGAAACCCACTGTTAAGAAATCTAGAGTATAATGAACCCATGTGATAACATCAACAATCAGCAACTCCAGCTATAAATGACAGTGAGTAAAGCTATCTGCCATAGGGACCTCAGCCAAGTTAGAATGGTGCCATCGACGTCCCCGCAGATATGTATCCAAGCCTAAGGTGGTAACTAGCCAAAGGTAAGGAAGCATATCGTAAGCCCATAATTGAAAAGGCATTAATTAACTACATCAGTTAAAAATACCCAAAGGGGGTAAATGGAAAACTAATTAAAGCTACTCACCAGTAGAAATGGGTAGAAACCTTTCCAAGACTCTGTAACCCCTTCTGAGCGCAAACACATCTCGCGAAAGAAATATGCAGAGGTAAAGGATCCCCAGTTAAAATCCCCTATGCGGTCTACCTCGCGAAGAGCGTCGACTAAGGCAAATGAGACAGTCGAGGAGTTTTCTGCAATGAATCAACCACTGATGATAGTCAGAAACAAATGTCACAGAATGCAATCACTCTCCCTCTAATCATTAAAAAGAGGCTCTGACAAAGTTCTACTGGTAGTATCAATGCTCCGAAGACTGGACCGAACGGTTCGACCATTAAGAGCAGAAGGATGGACCCCGATAGGGATCGAATAGTAACAGGGGAAGTATCCACCACCAATGGCACCCTCTCACATGTAAACTCCAAACCGATGATAAACTACCAATACATCGACATCATCACCACCTCATAATCCAATAAATGGAGTGACTGGGTCTGATGAAACCACCTCTCGAACAAAGCTCTCAAATATCCCCATGAACAACGTTGTGGTGCAATGAAAAAGAAAGCCTTGAAGCCCTAGGAATGCACAATAGCATGGTATTCAGGATGTAGACTCCTATACAAGGAGTGAATGATAAACCAGTTCCCCTGGAGCTGAGTAATCCTGGGAACCTGTATTTCAAATCAAGGATTAACCATTACCAAAAATGGAAAAGAAAAGTTATTCAAAAAATGAATACCTCCAGTACCTCGTTAGTATGAAGATGGGTCGGTGGGTGGGGTCTCAAGTCGCCTAGTAGATCAAGAATCGTCACATATCTCCTGGGAAGGTCCGGACGAGCAGTGGAAGAAGAAGGAATGAGATCCTAAGCAGGAACATCCTCTTCCTCCTCCTCAAGAACTCTAGTCCTATCAACCCTAATAGGACGGATCACAGACTCAGTCAACCAACAAACCTGTTGGGTTGGGCGAGGAAAAGGAACATCTGAAGCGGTCCTCCAAATGCCCAAGGACACCCTACGTGATGAGGAACTATTAGGCCTATCAGAATCCATGCCTGAAAAGAAACTCCATATTACCTCAGAAAGGGTGATGTATGTTTCTAGTCTAGTCAATTAAATTGAGCATATGCATCCATCTAGGACAACAGAGTCCTAAGAATATGTTTAGATAATCACATCATGCATAATCTACTTGAGTAAATTTATGTTATTTTAACATACATCCCCAGTAGAGTTAAATATGCATGCACATTAAAATTCCTAGACTCATGAATTTTTTTACCAGAGTCTCCTCTATTAAATGGACTATTCACAAGCACATAGGCATGATTTGTGACAACCCAAAAAATTGGATTGTCCAGAAGTTAAGTTTAAAGAATTAGTTATTAATAAAATAAATTTTTATTAATATTATTCTGTGTTATGTGTTTATTAATCGTTCTATAACCTAGAATGATTATTAATCGGGAGGATTCTAGCTACGAGCTAGACTGAACGAGTAAGAATTTTCAAGACGAAAATGAAAATTTTTTGGGAACAAAAATATTTTCAGGGAAAAGGACGAAATATGCACTATTTACCCGACGAAACCTAAGGATTGGGGTTTGAATGACCTAAGCCGTTCCGAGAGTTCGGTATGTCAAAATGACATTCCATCGAAAGATTTAACGATAATATATCGTGAAAAGTTAAGTAAGCCGATAAAAGTTTTTCTTGAAAAACGTGCAGAAATCGGATGAAATAAAAATGACGAAAAGTACTTTTATGTACTTTTCACTCGTTTAGCTACGTTAGGGGAAAATGTGAAGGAAAATACTTAACACCAGAAAGTGTTTTTTCAGTTTTTCAGAAATTGAAGAATACGTAAAAGTTAATCGGTAAAGGAAAGACGAAATATCCAAAATATTTGGATTTCGCGAATCGCAGTTTTTAAAACTGTCGGACGAAACTCGAAAGACGGAAGCACGAAGCTTCCAAAGGAAGCTACGTAAGGAGGTGGGGCGGCCACTTGGCCACCAAGTAAACGTGGTGGCTAAGCTTTGAATAGTAAGGAGGTGGGGGTGAAATGACCAAAATGCCCCTAGCCTTGGTTTTCTATAAATAGAAAGCTTAAGTTCATTATTTTGAGCTTTTGAAAATCCTACTCTTTGAGAGAGAGAGAGAGAGGGAGAGGGTTTGGATGGCAGAAGAGAGGAAGAGGAATAAGGAAAATCTAGCCCGAGTGCATGCTTTGTCCGACGGAAGTAGATTAAAAAAGAACGATAATTCGAACCCTAGATTCTTCTAATTTTCTTTAAATTTAATATGTTCAAAAACATAACTTAATGAAGATAAGAAGTAGATGAAGTTAAGAATTAATTCATATGGTTGAAATCATGAGAAAATGAAGAAATAAGAGTTAGGAATTTAGTTTATAAATTTCTTAAGGAAGTATAAGATTCGTAAGGATTTTGAGCGATCCGAATGAATCTTATGAATGAGTAGGTAAAATAAGTAAGGAATGATGTTCTATAACATCAAATTCCAGGAAAAAGTAAAATCATAATCCAAAATATTGATTAAAAACAAAGAACACACGAAGAACGCGAAGAACGCAAAGAATGTTGTTGATGGACAAATTTAAAACCATCGTAGGATAATTGTTGTTGATGGACAAATTTAAAACCATCGTAGGATAATTGTTGTTGATGGACAAGTTTAAAACCATCACGTATAAGTTAGTTACTTATTGCTTGGTTTGGAACGTTAGAAACGTTTATGAAGAATGGATTAAAACTGAGCTATAACGAAGTGATGGCAAAAATTTCATAAAAGAAAAATATCAATTAGAAAGTTAGTAAATGAACCCGAACATGTATAGTTTCATAATAATGTAAGAGAACGTATAAAACGTGAGTCGTGGACTCGAGAACGAATGAGTTCAGAGTTCGGATGACCGAATTACGGACGAACAAACGAAGAACGTTAGTAACGTAAAACGAACAAAGCGCGAAGATTAAGCCAATTGAATGGCATGTTAATGGATTCATAATGAAGTTTCATAATAATGTAAGAGAACGTATAAAACGTGAGTCGTGGACTCGAGAACGAATGAGTTCAGAGTTCGGATGACCGAATTACGGACGAACAAACGAAGAACGTTAGTAACGTAAAACGAACAAAGCGCGAAGATTAAGCCAATTGAATGGCATGTTAATGGATTCATAATGAAGTTCTGTCTGAGGGTAATCGAAGTACGTAATATAAGGGAGAGAATAGCTTTGGAACATCCTCGTTCTGAGTTATAACGACTAAGATATGAGATCGTAAAGTAAGCGTCTCAAATCAGTGTAAGACTTAGAAAATTTTTTCTAGGGTTTATGCTTAGTGCCGCAGTGCGAGTCGTGCCTTGGGGGCTGGCGCCACAGCGCGAGCTCGGGTCATTAGCTACTGCTAAGTGGCACTGCAGTGCAAAAGAAAGAGAAGGGCACAGCACCGCGGCGCCAGTGCAGGGCAATACCCAGAAATAAGATTTTAACTTCTCAATTTCTCAAGGGATGTGCAAGAAAGAAATATGAATATGTAATTCAACTAATTTAACACTTAATCAAGTGTATTAAACCTTTGATGAAGGTTAAACAAAAAGATTAAATGAGATTAAAAGACGAAGCATGTAGATGCGGGTTACGTAACCAATATCCGGGGACCATAGCCGTCATAAACGAATGTGGGGAATTACTTCAATTGTGAATCCTTAGGCGTTGAGTGATGAAAGTAATGTATAACATTTTGATGTTATGACCTGGTAATGAGAGATGAATGTAAAGCGTTTAGACGTTGTGAACGCAACGCTGTTGCGATGAACGATCGGTCTTAGCGTACAACGAACCGTATGGCTTTGACATTAAGAAACAATAATGAACATAAGGTTCATGGGATGAATAACGATTGAAAGTGATTAAAACTTTGAGTAAAGGTTGAATGAGAGATTAAGAGATGAGCAACGTAAAAGTTGTATACGTAAATGATTCTTGTGAATCATATTCACGTCGGGCGAACGTTCTAAGTATACATTGGTTGTATGACTTAGACGTTGTCGAAGGTAGTAAATAAGATACGATTGGTATCCAGGAAGCCATAGAGAATGGTAAGAAGTTTAACGAAAGCCAAATGTGAGTCGGAGGAGAATGTTAGAATGAAATGTAAGAGTTGAACACTTGAACCGGCGTAAAGGTTAAGTGCACACGAATATTAAACGGGTATGACCTACACTCCGTGTATGGTTTGACCGTAGAGTAATGAAGATCAGTGATTAAATTGGTGATCGATGAATAAACTGAATTAAAGACAAGTGCGTATAACGTAAAAGAAGTCGAGTTAATGTTTATAACTTGGATAACGTTCCGAGTCAAATGAATCGGACGTTGTAAGATAAGGATAAGGTAACGTAAAATGCTTAACGTTATTAATGCGTAGAATGAATATGGAATGATCGTTCTGAGTATACAGAAGACTATATGACTTAGATGATGATGAATAAATCCTCAGGTGTGGCATTTAGTTGCCAGAAAGCTATAAGGAATAAGAAATTGACTTAACAGACATTATAGTTTAATAGTTTGGGTAAGTTAAGATGAATTTAGGTTCAAGTACAATCGTATCCTTTGATGGTTGACATATGGGAGTTGGGCTAAACAATTCCTTCAAAGAGCGAAGGTATATATAAAACTGGCAACCGATCTAATTCACTGTTATGGGCAATGTTGATGAAACAGGAACTTGTTTGTTGGTTGTTTGTGGGAAACAACTCAGAGTACCATATGGACTACTAGCAGAGACACGATGTGTGCTGAGTCTTAGGAGAGTTATAAGAAGGAGATAAGAATGTAAATCATCAAAGATGATGAACGTATTGAGTAAGACATCTCCTTATGTCATGAAGTCGTTAACCGGTAAAGGAAGTTGGTCGCGTAAACTTAGTTTATAAGAACGTGAACCCTAAGAAGTAAAGTAAAGTGAACCAATGTGTAAAGTCAAGTATATGACTAATTGGTATATGTGTTATTTCCTTATGTGCTACATAGGAATTGGAATGAGTAGTTCAGCGTAAACTATAAGATGTAGCTGTGCGTAAGGCAAGTTTCCTAACTTCATTCATATTTTAAATGAATGCTAGTTTCTAAACTTCTCAGATGTTGAACTTGAGAAGTTCTGTCTATGTGCAAATGTGTTATATTTGTACAAGGTGTTAGAATATATGAGGCCTTGTGCCACAATATAAACACTTCGGTGTTTTAATGATATGAACTGTTCTGTGATTGAACTGTTCAATATGAGCATGTTCTATTTACACATGAACCGTTATTGTTAAGTCTGTGCTATTGATTCTAGCCAGATAAAATGTGTATGAAAGAGAGTAGAGAATGAAAGTATTTCAAAGGGAATGTAACTAATGTTTTAAAATGATAGGAATCGAGATTATGCCTATCATTCAAGCTGCTTCATAACCTTTGTTTGGTTATTGAAGTCTTACAAGAATGTTTGAATTCTTAAAGTTATTTGTTCAACTGTTATGACTTGCTGGGAAATTGAATGTTCACACTTGTTTTAAATAAAAATATTTTCAGCGAACGATGCTAGAAAGAATTTAAGGATCCCAGAAAGATTAAGTTGATCGGTATCCAGAAGAAGTGCCATTTATTATATGAATGTGCGTGAAGATCAAGCGAAGACTTGTAATATAGAATGATAGAATTAAACTATAGAACTAGTTTAATGAATGATTATGTATCCTTGGTGGCGGATAAAAGTCACTTGTACAAGATGTAAAGAATAATGTAATTATCATTATTTGGAATGAAAGAGGTTTTAAGGTTTTAGAACCTGGGATTTAAGGATGTATGTTGTTATATTTAGCTATATAATGATGTATGTTTGGAAGAAGATGGGATCGTGACGTATGGAATTCGGATGTGAAAATAGATCGGATTTCGGGGCGTTACATGATTAGGTGGCCATTCAGTAGCACACCAACCCAATCAATAATAATATAAATATTAACATGAGCCCAAGCCCACAATGGTATTTAAATTACCCAAGGCCATTAAAATATAGTCATGACAACTTTATGCTCATTTGTCCTAAAAAGGATAACTAAACTAACCAAAATGGGTGTAAAATGACTTGAAAAAATGAAAGTTTTTCACAACAGAACATTCAACATGATAAAATACAAACATTTACTAAGCCCGTTCAATTTTATTAAGTTATTTATGCATACATATGTGATACATTGCATTTAAACCTATTAAACAAGAAATCTACCTTTCTAATAGTCAAAACTTGAAAAGAAAGGATGTAAACGTTACCAGAAATGTGCAGAATGTTTGTACGATGATGGAATTTGGAAAAAGCAACCTGAAATGAGCAGATATAAGCAGGAAGGTTCAGATTTTTAAGAAGGGAATCAAGTTAAAAATGACATATAAATGGCTAGGGGGGATTAAAACCATCTGCAGCTTATCGCGACTCTACTTGCCACAATCGCATGTAGAGTTCTAGCAAGGTTTAGTGGGTCCCACCCTCTTCGATTCGATTAAATTCAAGTTAAGGCAGGTTCCCCTAAAGCTAAATAGTTAAATCAACATAAAAGGTTCTATGCGATTGAGTGGAAAGCACCTAAAATCCTGAAAATCTATTGGAATATAAGATTTTCAGTTAAGTCGTCGGTGACATCCCCATCGTAGCATCAGGTAAAGTCTGGTGATGTAAGCCATTGAAAACTACTTCAGTGAAGCATCATGGAATTCTGATGGTAACAACTCTTGAAAACAATCTTTATCGAGAAGAATCGATGATGGAATCAGTTATAAAAGGTATCCCCAGCGGAGATATCAAGAAGATCTGATATTACAAGCCGTTGGCATTAATCCATCGTAGCATCGGGGAAGAATCCGGTGATATAAGATATTGAACACTACTTCAGCAAAGATGTCAGGAATATATGATGTTATAAACTGTCGGCATCAACCCAAAGGAAATATAAAATGTTAGTGATAACCCCAACATAAGCATCAGCATCTACCTGATGAGATTAACCTTTGGAAAACTATCATTCGAGTAGGCATCGACATCAACCTGATGAAATAATACTTTGCGGGCCACCATTCGAGTGGGCATCGAGATAGTTTGGAGATGTAATCATTATCAACTACTAGTGGGGCAGGCACCATTGTCAACAACTAGCAGGGTAGACACCTTTATCAACTACTAATAGGGGAGGCATCGTTGCTAACTACCAGTAGGGTAGGAACCGTTGTCAACTACCAGTAGGGTAGGAAATGTTAACAACTACCAGTAGGGTAGGCACCGTTGTCAACTACGAGTAGGGTAGGCACCGCTGTCAACTAACAGCTGGGTAGGCAGCATTGTAAACTACCGGCATCGTATGCACCAAGAAGGTCTGGTGATTTCCAAACATCATTCCCCACAGAGATGTAGAAAACATCTCAGTTCATCTTCAATCAAACAAGCATCGATAACACCGATGAAAGTCAACCATTGGAGAAATCCCCAACGTAGGCATCACATCATTTTATGTGCATGGCATTATTCCATTCTATTTGCATTATATCATATCAACTGCATTGCATATAGTCATATTTCAAGTGTCTAGTAATCTTTATCATGTTCATTACATTGCAGTGTATAAACATGATAAAGAGGGGCATCTGTAGACACTTGAAATTTTGCTTTCCTTGGACTAATCACGTAGGAGAGCAAAAACGTCTTTTTACACCCCAGAGACAGCCCTGGAGGACTATAGTAAACCTTAAACCATGGAGACAGCCTCGTGGAATATCAAATCAAACCCCAGAGACAGCACCATGGGACATCAAATCAACCTTGGAGACAACCCCAAGAAAAAACAAAGTTGGCAGCAGTCAATCCCCGAAAATAGGCCCGAGGGACAGCCAAAAGCCACTTCAACCCTGGAGACAACCCTGGAAAGTTAAAGGTGGAATGTTGACAACATAAAATCAAACCAAAGATATACAGCTGTAAACATGGTTATCAAGGGCCATCACAGTAATCCCGAGTGCAAACTATGCAAGACAGTTCAATGGACTACCTACGAAGACCTGAACATGTTATTCTGGTCATGGGCCAATATTCTCGAATTCAAAAAAGGGCAAACCTTATGTCATTGTATAGCTCTCTGAAAGAGCTTTCCGGAATGATATGGCACACCTCCATAAGATTCCCAAAATATAAGTTATGAAGGTCTCATGCAGCGTACGTGTAGATCGAGGTACACGTACTTCGAGGTAGTAGAGTCCACCAGGCCTAGCCTCAGGTAGAATCGTGGCTGGCCAGGTCTATATATATGAGCCCCCAGTAACTCATTTAAGCAGTTTTGGAGAGAAAAAGAGGGCCCAAGAGAGAAAATCTGAGATCTAGAGTGAGAAATACCTCAAATCTTGTTTTTATCTTTGTAAATATCTTCTTAAACACTTATATACATATATACTACAACATATCAAGTTTTAATTAGTGGAAATCGAGTCTAGAGGTGCCTAAAGCCGTTCGATAGCCATTTTCATGCCTAATTGTAAGATCTCTTCAAATCTGCTTCTTTTTCTTACTTTACTATATATATAAGTACTATATATATACAAATTTACCTCTATATGACACAAATCTAGCTTTTTAACCTTTCATTTTGCGTAAATAATTAATATTTACGTTGTATTGACTAGATTTATACTAGATATAACTTTTAACTAGTTCAAAAGTTGTAAAACTTGAACCTGGATGCTAGAATGGCTCAGATCTATATAGATCTAACTTAATTTCTAGTTTATGTAAATCTTTGTCATCCACGTGACCCTAGATCTGTATCTAGAGGAAACGATAGGTTTGTTTAAGCGCATACAAGGATTTGTTTAATAAATCACTTGTTTAGCAAAGTTTTTAAGTTATTTGTGCATAATATTCTTAAATATTAATTGTGCAAGCTTTAAATATTCATGTGATCCTAGGAACTCCAAAGGGTTGATGATCCAATCAACAGATCTAGATTCAGTTCTGAAAATTGACTTGTTTAAGTTGTAAATGCCATCTTGCAATCCAGTGTACATGTAAATCTAGGGCCTTACGAGGATATAAATTTAAAGCCTTAAAATTGTGAAAACATGTATGTAGTGCTTGAGTTTACTTTGATGGCTTTCATGCCCATAAGGAGCCCGACCCTTATATTTTCTAGTTTTTATTTTGTCACTTAAAATGATTTTTAAATTAAATTTATGTCTATAATCATAAAACTTTTAAATAAACATGAAGCTATTCCGTAGCTTTGCCTTTGCCCTTATCAGTGCCTGAGGGTCCGCTTTGCTCTGCCTTAACTGAAATTTTTTTAGGGAAAACAAGAATGAGCAACAAGTTTGCTCAGCAAATAATATAGCAAAAAGGGTGCTTAATATATTTTCAATGTATCAATGGTACAACAATAATAATAGTTCAAGGATCACAAGAAGTATCAATGGATCTCAATAATAATCACTAAGAATGAAAAATAGCAATAAGATTCAATACTTAATCATTTTGAGGATTTAAATCAATAAATACTGAGCAGTCACTAAGAACTTTGAACTTCTACTAGAATTAACAGTAATATACTGATAATCCAACACAAACGAGTACAACATGTGATCAGCCTAAATTATAAATCTTTATTCTTGAATTTTACTCTACAAAGCAGTATCATGTTGAAATTTTAGAAATTATTGAATTCTAGATAAATTAAATTATAAATCTTTAAAAATTTATCATTTACTTTCTTTTAATTGAATTCTTATATCATTGTCATCATCATCATGCTTATATTGTCATAAAAGTCATCTTTGGCTTACGTGCGTAGATGAACTGTTGATTGGTATAATTATGACCAGGGATATTTCAGTATAGTCATGATCATTGATGATTACACGAATAATTCTTGGCCTGTAGTGCAAGAATAATTTGTGGACGTGATACTAATGAATATCCTTGGCCCGTAGTGCAGGGATTATTCGATGATGTGATCTATTTATTAAGTTGAATCCCAGCAATAAAGTTAATGATAAACTTTTTAAATCATAGAAGATAGTAGATATCGTGCTCTACTTGACTCTTCTAATAGATTGCTTGTTCCGCTGCAGTTAAACTTGTTGTCAATTATATTCTATCAGTTTAACATTTTTGAAGGCTAATGATAACTTATTCTGCATTATCATAGTCATAATATTTCTTACTGGGCTAGTTGAGCTCACCGTTTACTTCCATTGTTCTCTTCAGGAAATGAGAACGTAGCCAGAACTAGTCGGGGAACAGAGTGATGGCCCGAGATGGTGTTATAGTAGTCCTCACTATTCTATAAAATAGTGTGTCAATAAATGTAATGAGGACTCTATTTGAGTTTGGATATTGTCTAGATGACAATATTCATGTAAAAACTCTCAGCTCGTGCTGTATAATTAAGTTTGTATTTGTATTCAGTACCATGTATTTGGGGATCCAAGATGGATATTGCCTATTTTGGGGGCGTCATAGTTGGTATCAAAGCTTAGGGATATGATCCCTGGTTGAGATGTGAGACATGAACTAGGAGGGGAGAGACGGAGAATTCTTTAGCTAGTATGACCTACCTCAGTTTATTTGGTATTTAATTGGTCGGTCAAAGTATAGGTATAATATGTGGCATGTCAATTAACCCTTGTTTTGTGGCAATATTTGAAAATGGCATCTGAAAATGTCGAGATAAGCAATGAAGCACATGAGACCTGTTGAGTCACCAACGATCAATACCCAGTATAATGTGCAACGGGAAGATAATAATCCTCAGATAAATAACAACACCGATCGAATGATGAACGATGGGATGTTTAGAGGCTTCATGCAATTCATGTAACATCAGGCGAGAGCGGCTCCTGTTCAAAATGCAGGTGGACACACTGGCAACTCATAGATGGTCACCGCTAAACAATTTAAGGAGCTGGGACCATCGGAGTTTTGGGGAAAGCCAAAACCACTTAAGGCGGAGACGTGGATAAAGCAGATCGCCAAGATATTTGATGTCTTGGGATGCTCCAAGGAGCAAAAGGTTCCCTTTGCCACCTTCATGTTGAGAGGAGAAGTAGATTACTGATGGGAATCAGTAAAGTATACCTAGCCTGCCACATTCAAAATATCTTGGGACAAGTTCCAATAGCTGTTCAACGATAAGTACTTTCCTGAAAGTATTCGTCACATGATCGAGGTGGAATTTATCAAGTTGGAGCAAATTAATATGAACGTGTCGCAGTACGAGGCTAAGTTTATCGAGTTGTCTCGGTTCGCATACCATTTGGTTGATAATGATGAGAGAATGACGCAAGTGTTTCTACGAGGTTTGAGACCCAAATACGTTAATACCTTATTTTTCATAAATTGTGTTTGTATTCAGATGTTGTAAATAGTGCCCAGTTATTGGAGTGCGATAATGAGTCAACCCAACCAAGAGAGAGCAGCCAGCAAGTCGATAATACCAGTGGTAGTAGTCATCGAAGTGGTGACAACAAACGTGGAGGGAATCAACATGCAAGAAATGGTAACCACTCTGGTGGTAATCATAGCCAAGATAATATAAGTGGAAATTTCAAGAAGAGGAGATTCAATAATGATGAAAAGACGTCAGAACCAACACCTGTTGTTAAAGAAGGAGAACGACCGCCGGTCGCATGTTACAAATACGAAGGAGAGGGACACATTAGTCCAAACTGTATTGACCAGTCCAAAGCATGTTACAATTATGGAAGAGAAGGTCACCTAGCCCGATTTTGCCGTGCACCAAAGTCAAGTTCAGCTGGGATGGAGGCATCAAATGTCATCCCAGATAAGATAAAATTGGTAGTTCAAGGGAGAACGTTTGTTATAACCTCCCAAAAAGCGAGGAATCCGAATGATATTGTCACAGATTTAAACAAAATTATGTCAGTCTTGAATGATATTGCTATTGTTAATAAATTTCTTGACGTATTCCCTGAAGAACTTCCTGGCCTACCCCCAGAGCGTGAAATTGAATTTTGTATTGACCTTGAATCTGGTACAAAACCCATTTCAAAATCCCCATATCGAATGGCTCCTATTGAACTTCAGGAGTTAAAAACCCAACTACAGGAATTATTAGACATCGGTTTTATTCGTCCTAGTACGTCTTCTTGGGGTGTTCCTGTTCTCTTCATAAAGAAAAAAAATGGAAGTATGCAACTTTGTATTGATTATCGGGAGTTGAATCATATCACCATCAAAAATAGGTACCAGTTGCCATGCATTGATGACCTATTTGACAAGTTGCAAGGCGCCAAATTCTTTTCAAAGATCAATCTTCGTTCCGGATATCATCAGTTAAAAATTAAAACCGATGATATCCCAAAGACTGCTTTCAGAACTCGGTACGGGCATTATGAATTCCTAGTCATGTCTTTTGGATTGACTAATGCTCCTGTTGCCTTCATGGATATGATGAACCGAGTATTCAAGGAATATTTGGATCACATTGTGGTCGTCTTTATTTATGACATCCTTATTTATTCCAAAAGCCGTGAAGATCATGAGCAACACTTGAGGCTGATACTTCAAAAGCTTCATGAAAACAAGATTTATGCCAAGTTAAAGAAGTGCGAGTTTTGGCTTGAGAAAGTAGCATTCCTTGGGCACGTGATATCAAATCATGGAATATCTGTTGACCTAGCAAAGATTGAAGCAATTCAAAGCTGGGAGCAACCCTAGTCAGTGACCGAAGTACGTAGCTTTCTGGGCTTAGTTAGTTATTATCAGAAATTCGTGGAAGGATTTTCTCAAATCGCTACTCCATTAACTCAGCTGACTTAAAAAGATACAAAATTCGGTTGGAGCGAGGAATGTGAGAAGAGTTTTCAAGAACTAAAGAAGAGACTCATTTCAGCACTTGTTCTGACAATACCATCTGGTTCAGAGGGATTTGTCATCTACAGTGATGCTTTAGGCAAAGGTTTAGGATGTGTTCTCATACAACATGGGAAAGTTATAGCCTATGCCTCACAACAACTCAAAGAATATAAGAGAAATTATCATACTCATGATCTAGAGTTGCAGCTGTCATTTTTGTGCTTAAGATTTGGAGGCATTACCTGTATGGAGAGAAGGTGGAGATTTATACGGATCATAAAAGCCTCAAATATTTCTTCACTCAAAGGGAACTCAACATGCGGCAAAGACGATGGCTTGATCTGTTGAAAGATTATGATCATACCATTCAATACCATCCTGGAAAAGCGAACGTAGTAGTTGATATATTAAATAGAAGATCATATGCGGGTACGAGTAATATATTGTCAATACAAAGGCCCATTTCACATGACTTACAAAGGATGGAGATATAGTTAAAGACTCTAGGGACCCATGTTGTGACGCTCCCAAAATAGGTCCACACGACCCATTCTGAGTCGCCAGATATCATACTATAAAAATAAAATACAAACTTCATTTATACAACTGTTGAACTGTCTTGCAGAATATGACTACAGTTAAACTGTGAGTTTTAATACAAATGTATGTAACTCTCATGGTGTCTTGACCACAACCTTACAATGGTACCTTACATAAAAGTACAGTCCATAACTATTTTAGAAATTAAAATCTTTGTGAAGTGCTCAAGGAAACCTTCGTACATGGGAGGCCATGCGTCTACGTTGTGATAGATATCATATGTCCACAGAATTATCCTTGGTTGACCCAATAGTCCCCAAAGAAAAACGAGAAGATTGCTATCATCTTCTTTCCAATGGTGAGTCTTCTCTTGACATATAATTATCTCCGTTGTCTCCAAGTGAGAATTATATTTCAAATAAACTCCAAGATTATATAGGTAGTACTCATAGATATACTCAGTAAGTGGATGTGCACAACCCTATCTTATGATAACACGAGGTTGTATGTCATTAGACATCTTGTGTGATTGTGGCAAAACACCCTTCCAAAGTTGGGTTCACCTCACCCTATTCAGTTCACCAAAATTAAATATCAAATGACGTATACAATACGACACACTTATCTAAAGTTCTCAATAAAATTATTTCCATACTATTTATAGATAACCTCAACAGCTATAGACCATCGTTTTATTCTCCTGTTACCCTCGCTCGACCCAGCTACACTCTTATTACCTGAAAGGAATTGTGAAGTAAAAAGGGTGAACAAAACTAGCCCAATAAATAATATCATGACTAAAGATAATTTACATCATCAATAGCCTTCATCAGTAATAAATCAGAGATTTAGAACATAAGGTAGATGATAAAATTTTTCAACCATAGTTACAGTGGAACGAGCAATCCATTAGAAGAGTCAAATAGACCATCAGATCTATTATCTTTTCCATGTTAAAAGTCCAACAATAATGTTTTATCCTTGTAACATCAACCAACAATATATGTCCACAATCATATGAATATCTCATAATCATAATTGTGATTCTAAATTCTTCTTCGCACCCAGGACGAAGATAATTTTCATCACCTATCTTCACCTGAAACATCAAAAATCATGGGTATACCAAATCGCAATTCCTGTTCGTAATCATACTAATAAATTCATCTTTGCACTACGGCCAAAGATATTCATTAACAATTCATCTTTGAACAACAGGTCAAAGACATACAACTGTATTTCAGAAGAGTCAAGTAGAGCATGATATCTACTATCTTTTACGAATTAAAAGTGTATAATCAATATTTTATCGCTGAGACTCGGCTTAATAAATAATTCACATCATCGAATCATCCATGCACTACGACCAAGGATATTCATGTAATCATCAATGGTCATGATTATACCGAATAATCCCTGGTTATAATCATACCAATAACTGTGAGACCCAAATTTTATGAAATAAAAGTATTCAATTTTTCTATTTTGATAAATAGTTAAATTGATAAAAGTTTAAAGGTAAGGGTCATATGTGAAAATTTTTCAAAGTAAGCAAGCTGTCATAAAATAACCGGTGGTAAAATATGTGTGGTTACATAGTAGCACACAGTATTGATTATTGATGCTTATGTGAGAAGTCACTCAGTTATACTCAATTATTACTACAACAATTATTGCATCATATCTCTCATATTATTGATTCAATTATTGTCACAGTATAATCTGCATAATATTTTATATATTATTAATTCAATAATTGAGACGGCAAAGTTATTCATATTATTAAATTGCAATATTTACAATGTCTATAAGTTCTGTCAAGGAGAGGTTTGGTCACTTAATTGAGCGCCAATAGGGAGAAATCCTTATTGAAAAGCCCCATCTTTCCTGGGAATGACCTGGTTGTTAAATATTGTGAGTTATAATATTAATGATGTATAAGTTCGTGTTGATTAAAGATGAAATTGATAGTTCCATTGTGTTGGAATTATTAGTGTTAGTAGAAATCGACATTTATTTTGATAATAATTGATGTCTGGAGTTTATATTATTCGATCGGGTATTCGGGGCACTTTTTGTGTTGGAGTACTATTCATGAGTTACTATTCATGGGTTACTATTCACCCGATTACTATTTACTCTAGTATTATTCACTCAGGTATTTGGGACACTTTTTGTGTCAGAATACTATTCACGAGTTACTATTCACGGGTTACTATTCACCCAAATTATTATTTACTCTAATATTATTCACTCGGGTATTTGGGACACTTTTTGTGTCGGGGTACTATTCATGGGGTACTATTCCTGGAGTACTATTCATGGGGTACTATTCACCCAAAAATATATTTCTTTTTGGTCCAAATCATTTTTGGATAAAATATTATTCCATGAGGACATGTGCTAATTTTTCAGACCTTTGGTTGAAATTATAATAGTAAATCAATATGGATCGTTGGTTTAAAGTTTTAATAATAAATCAATATGGATCGCTGGTTTAAAGTTTTAATAGTGAATCAATATAGATCGCTGGTATAAAGTTTTAAAAGTGAATTAGTATGGACCATTGCTTTAAGTTTTAATAGTAAATCAATATGGACTGTTCGTTTAAAAGTAAATCAATTTGAACCGTTCATGAATTAGTTACTATTTAGTCCATTCTCCTATAAATAGAAGCTCATTCCTTCATTATTTCTTACGAATTCACTGAAACTCTAGAGAGAAAAATTATAGAGAGAAGCTATAGAGAGAAAATCTATAGAGAGAAAGAAGAAGAAAAGTCTGCTACCTCATTATTCCAGTATCTAGTTTTCTTCTAAGGTAAGGGATATTATTATTATAGTAAGGGGTATTATTTCTTTTGTATTCATGAAGAGAACTTTTGTTATTCCATTCTTTATTATTATGTGGGAATAACCTGTCGATGTGAAGTACCGCATACATTGTGAAATTCTTCTGTTATTCCATTCTTTATCATTCTGTCAAAATATCATGTGGGTGCGTATTACGCCTGACCTGGTTCCATTAATTATTATTCTATTGGAATAACCTGTCTGTGTGGTCTATCGCATGCATGGTGATGTCTATTGTTATTCCATTCTTTATTATTCTGTTGGAATATCCTGTCGGTGCGTATTACGCCTGACCTGGTTCCATTAATTATTATTCTGTTGGAATAACCTATTTGTGCGGTCTATCGCATGCATGGTGATTTCTGTTGTTATTCCATTCTTTATCATTCTGTTGGAATATCCTGTCGGTGCGTATTACACCTGACCTGGTTCCATTAATTATTATTCTGTTGGAATAACCTATTTTTGCGGTCTATCGCATGCATGGTGATTTCTGTTGTTATTCCATTCTTTATTATTCTGTTGGAATATCCTGTCGGTGCGAAGTTTGCCTGACCTGGTTTCATTTTTTATTATTCTATCAGAATATCCTGTCTGTGCGTTTACGCATGACCTGGTTCCATTCTTTATTATTATGTTGGGAATAACCTGTCTGTGCAGTCTATCGCAAGCATGGTGAATCCTTCTATTATTCCATTCTTTATTATTCTGTTGGAATAACCTGTCTATGTGGATTACCACATGCATGGTGAATGATCCTTTGTATTCATTCCTTATTAAATTGTGGAAATGATCTGTATACGTGGATTACCGCATGACGGGCGAAAATCCATTTGTAGTTTCATAATTTTTCTGACCCTCAAAAATTCTGGAAAGTCCTAATATAAGCATCGGACTATTGATTATGATGAAAGTCTTAATAAAAGCATTGGACTAAAGAAAATCATCGGTAAATGTCGTATTAGTAAGTGTTATGATGAGTTATATTGGTTATTATGTGAAAACATGAAAGTTTCTTAGAAATCACAAAGGGTTGAAAATCAGATTTTGGTAAAAATGGAACATGAAATTCAATTGACCATATCTCCTATTATATTTTGAATTTTTGAGTGTGGTCAAGTTCTAGAGTTAGATCTATGAGTTTTCTAACTTATCCAGGTGGAATTACTAGAAAAGGTGTTATAGATTTTCGTGTGGACTGATTTTAGCAAAGGAGTCAAAAACTGCAAAGTACCAAAAAACTACTGCATAGAAATTTAAAAGGGCATTTTAAACCACTTAAATTGTGAGAAAATTTTTGGCCTTTTGGGACATCGAAATATATGGTATAAAGTACCCCCTGTCCAAAAATGAGCTCATTCCGACTTAAAATGAGCAAGTTATGACTATTTCAATATTTAGGTTTTTCTGACGAAAAATGCTATAACCGGAGCTCTATAACTTCGATGACGATGAAATTTAAACTGGAAGCTCACGTTAACATGTGTAAGATCCTGCCAAGATTTGGAAATTTCTGGAGTTAAACTTGAGGTAGCTAATTTCTTAAGGAATTAATTAGAAATTGATTTTTTTTAAATAGTTAAGGTTGTGGAAAAATTATAAAAAAATACATGTTGTGTATGAAATATATGTATATATGTTTGGACAAATGATAGAAAAATAATAAGTTGACTTGGTAATTTTCCATGAAAATGGTTTAGTTACAAACATATGAGTTAAATATGTTATGTGAAGTTGAAAATTTGGTTTTACAGTTGTATATCTTTGGCATACGTTCATAGATGTACTGTTGATTATTAGTTTTATAGTTATATATCTTTGGCTTACGTGAAAAGATGAACTGTTGATTATTGGTTTTACATTTGTATATATTTGGCTTACGTGCAAAGATGAACCATTGATTGATGAGTATCTTTGGCTTATGTGCATAGATGAACTATTTATTGATATGATTATGACCAGGGATCATTCGGTAAAATCATGTCCCGTAATGTTATAGATGATGTGGTAACAGTCCTCATTGGCCCGTAGTGCATTGATGGACAGTTATTAATATGATTATAACCAAGGATTATTCGGTATAATCATGACTATTGATGATTACATGAATATCCTTGGCCGTAGTGCAGGGATGATTCGATGATGTGGATTATTTATTAAGCTGAGTCTCAGCGATAAAATATTGATTATACACTTTTAATTCGTAAAAGATAGTAGTTATCATGCTCTACTTGACTCTTCTAAAATACAGTTGTATATCTTTGGCCTGTAGTGCAACGATGAATTGTTAATGAATATCTTTGGCCGTAGTGCAATGATGAATTTATTAGTATGATTATGAGCAGGAATTGTGATTTGGTATAACCATAATTTTTGATGTTTCAGGTGAAGATAGGTGATGAAAATTATCTTCGTCCTGGGTGCGAAGATGAATTTAGAATCACAATTATGATTATGAGTTATTCAGATGATTGTGGACAGGAATTGTTGATTAATGTTACAGGGATAAAATATTATTAGTGGACTTTTAACATAGAGAAGATAATAGATCTGATGGTCTATTTGACTCTTCTAATGGATTGCTCGTTTCGCTGCAACTATGGTTGAAAAGTTTTATCATCTACCATATGCTCTAAATCTCTGATTTATTACTGACGAAGGCTATTGATAATTTAATTATCTTTAGTCACGATATTCTTTACTGGGTTATTTATGCTCACCCTTTTGCTTCACAATTCCTTTCAGGTAATAAGAATGTGTAACTGGGATGAGCAGGGATAACAGAGGAATAGAACGATGGTCTATAGCCTTTGAGGTTCTTTATAAATAGTATAGAAATAATTTTATTGATGACTTTAGATAAGTGTGTCGTATTGTATACGTCATTTGATATTTAATTTTGGTGTACCAAATAGGGTGAGGTGAACCCAACTTTGGAAGGGTGTTTTGCCACTATCATACAAGATGTCTAATGACAGACAACCTCGTGTTATCATAAGACAGGGTTATGCACATCCACTTACTGAGTATATCTACGAGCACTACCTATATAATCTTGGAGTTAATTTGAAATATAATTTTCACTTGGAGATAGTGGAGATAGTTATATATCAAGAGAAGACTCGCCATTGGAACGAATATGATAGTAATTTTTCATTTTTCTTTGGGGTCTATTGGGTCAACCAATGATAATTCTGTGGACATATGATATCTATCATAACCTAGACGCATGGCCTCCCATGTACGAAGGTTTCCTTGAGCACTTCCCAAAGATTTTAATTTCTAAAACAGTTTTTGACTATACTTTCAGGTAAAGTATCATTATAAGGATGTGGTCGAGGGACCATGAGAGTTAAATACATTTGTATTAAAACTCATAGTTAACTGTGGTAGTATTCTATACGACAGTTCAACAGTTGTATAAATGAAGTTTGTATTTTATTTTTATAGTGTGGTATCTGGCGACTCAGAATGGGTCGTGTGGACCTATTTTGGGGGCATCACAATAACTGTCCTTCAATGCACTACGGGCCAATGCACTACATAATAATAAAGAATGGAATAATGGAAGAATTCACCATGCATGCGATAGACCGTACCGACAAGTTATTCCCAACAGAATAATAAAGAATAGAACCATGTCATGCGTAATCCGCGCAGACAGGATATTCCAACCGAATAATAAAGAATGGAATAACAACAGAATTCACCAAGAATTCGATAAACCACACAAACAGGTTATTCCAATAGAATAATAATGAATGGAACCAGGTCATGCATAAACCGCACAGACAGGATATTCCAACAGAATAATAAAGAATGGAACCAGGTCATGCGTAATCCGCATAGACAGGATATTCCAATAGAATAATAAAGAATGGAATAATAGAAGAATTCAACCATGTATGCAGTACTTCGCATAGACAGGTTATTCCAATATAATAATAAGGAATGGAATAACAATAGCTCTCTTCATGAATACAAAAGAAATAATACCCCTTACCTTAGAAGAAAATTGGATACAGGAATAATGAGGTAGCAGACTTCTCTTCTTCTTTCTCTCTATAATTACTCTCTATAATAATTGTTCTATATAGCTTTAGTGAATTGGTGAGAAATGAAGGAAGAATGAGCTTCTATTTATAGGAAAATATATTTTCGATAATTGCACGTTTTGGGACTCAAAATATTACATTACAATACCTTCAACTTTTCGTTCATTTTTAATTTAGTCCTGCAAGTATTATCAAACTTGCACCAACTCCCCTAATAGTAAATCATGCGAATTAATAGTTCATTCATGTGACTTAATAGTTATAATCATGTGAAAATACGAATTACAGTATAGTAACTTCATCTATACCTCCCTTTTTAACTTAGTCATGTAAGTATTATCTATCTTGCACCACCTCCCCTAATAGTACATGAATGTGAATCAATAGTACACACATGTGAACAAATAGTTATAATCATGTGAATCAATAGCAATTAATTGCTTATTTATCCGGTTCATTACCCGATTGGTCAATATAACCTCCAAAGATCAATTATTATCGAAATAAATGTCAATTTCCACTAATGCTAACAATCCCAACACAATGGAAATATTTTTCTCAAATATTTCATTTTTGAAATTTCAAAGTTTGACTTTTTCCAAAAAAGCCAACTGTTGACTTTTTTGACCAAAAAGTCAACCCTGGCAAATTTTGTGTTTATAGTCTATTTCTACTAATTTCATCGCTCTGGACTCAAATATCACATCCGCGTCTCCAAATTCAACTCCGAACTTAAATTCGATTTTTAATAACATTCATTATTAATATTATAACTCACAATATTTAACAACCAGGTCGTTCCCAGGAAAGAGGGGGCTTTCCGATAAGGATTTCTCCTTATTGGTACACAATTAGGTGACCAAACCTCTCCTTGACAGAACTTCTAGACATTGTCAATATTGCAAATAATAATATAAATAACTCTGTCGTCTCAATTATTGATTTAATAATATATAAAATATTATGCAGATGATACTGTGACAATAATTGAATCAATAATATGAGAGATATGATGCAGCAATTATTGTAGCAATAATTGAGTATAATTGAGTGACTTCTCACATAAGCATTAATAATCAATACCGTGTGCTACTATGCAACCACGCGTATTACTGTACTTTTACTACTGGTTATTTTATGACAACTTGATTATTTTGAAAAAAATTTAAATATGACCCTTAACTTTAAAATTTTATCAATTTAACTATTTACCAAAATAGAAAAATTGAATACTTTTATTTCATAAAATCTGGGATCTCACAATCTCCCCTCCATATTAAATTTGAACCTCGAAATTTACGTACCTGGTAGTTCGAAGAGATGGGAATACCTTGCTTTCTTTTCGGATTGTACCTTCCCGGTTATTTCCTCTGTATCATGATTTTCCCATTGTTCATCTCATGTATTTCAGATATCATTCTAGAATATACCTTCAAAACAAAGGTTAATTGACATATCACAATTTGTCAACTTATCAAGTAAACAATTTCAGCTTTGGTAAGTCACACACTAGCGAAGTATATTACTCGTCTCTCCCCTCCTAGTTCTAGACTCATATCTCTGCCAGCGACCATATCCCTAATCTCTGATACCATTTGTGATGCCCCCAAAATAGGTACACACGACCTATTCTGAGTCACAGATATCATACTATAAAAATCAAATACAAACTTTATTTATACAATTGTTGAACTGTCGTGTAGAATACGACCACAGTTAAACTGTGAGTTTTAATACAAATGTATGTAACTCTCATGGTGCCTTGACCACAACCTTACAATGGTACCTTACATAAAAGTACAATCCATAACTGTTTTAGAAATTAAAATCTTTGGGAAGTGCTCAAGGAAACTTTCATACATGGGAGGCCATGAGTCTAGGTTGTGATAGATATCGTATGTCCATAGAATTATCCTTTGTTGACCTAATAGTCCCCAAAGAAAAATAAGAAGATTTCTATCATCTTCTTTCCAATGGTGAGTCTTCTCTTAACATATAATTATCTCTGTTGTCTCCAAGTGAGAATTATATTTCAAATAGACTCCAAGATTTTATAGGTAGTGCTCGTAGATATACTTAGCAAGTGGATGTGCACAACCTTGTCTTATGATCACACGAGGTTGTATATCATTAGATATCTTGTATGATAGTGGAAAAACACCCTTCCAAAGTTGGGTTCACCTCACCCTATTCTGTTCACCAAAATTAAATATCAAATGACGTATACAGTATGACACACTTATCTAAAGTTATAAATAAAATTATTTCCATACTATTTAAGGAGAACCTCAACAGCTATAGACCACCGTTCTATTCTCCTGTTACCCCCACTCGACCCAGCTACACTGTTATTATCTAAAAGGAATTATGAAGCAAAAAGGGTGAGCACAACTATCCCAGTAAAAAATATCATGACTAAAGATAATTTACATCATCAATAGTCTTCATCAGTAATAAATCAGAGATTTAGAACATCTGGTAGATGATAAAACTTTTCAACCATAGTTGCAGCGAAACGACCAATCCATTAGAAGAGTCAAATAGACCATCAGATATATTATCTTCTCCATGTTAAAAGTCCACCAATAATGTTTTATCCCTGTAACATCAATCAACAATTCCTGTCCACAATCATATGAATAACTCATAATCATAATTGTGATTCTAAATTCCTCTTCGCACCCAGGACGAAGATAATTTTCATCACCTATCTTCACCTGAAACATCAAAAATTATGGTTATACCAAATCGCATTTCCTGCTTATAATCATACTAATAAATTCATCTTTGCACTACGGCCAAAGATATTAATTAACAATTCATCTTTGCACTACAGGCCAAAGATATACAACTGTATTTTAGAAGAGTCAAGTAGAGCATGATAACTACTACCTTTTACGAATTAAAAGTGTATAATCAATATTTTATCGCTGAGACTCAACTTAATAAATAATCCACATCATCGAATCATCCCTGCACTACGGCCAAGGATATTCATGTAATCATCAATGGTCATGATTATACCGAATAATCCCTAATTATAATCATACCAATAACTCTCCATCAATGCACTACGGGCCAATGAGGACTTTTACCTCATCATCTATAATATTACGGGTCATGATTATACCGAATGATCCCTGGTCATAATCATACCAATAAATAGTTCATCTATGCACATAAGCCAAAGATACTCATCAATCAATAGTTCATCTTTGCACGTAACCCAAAGATATGCAACTGTAAAACTAATAATCAACAATCCATCTTTGCATGTAAGCCAAAGATATACAACTATAAAACTAATAATTAACAGTCCATCTTTGCACATAAGCCAAAGATGACTTTTATCATAATATAAGCATGAGGATGATGACAATGATATAAGCATTAATCAAACAAAATCAAAGACATGCGAAAACTCATCAAATTATCATTTTAAATTTTTCCAGAATTTTTGAGGGTCAGAAAAATTACGAAACTGCAAATGGATTTTCACCCGCCATGCGGTAATCCACGTAAACAAATCATTTCTACAATTTAATAAGGAATGAATACAAAGGATCATTCACCATGCATGCGGTAATCCACATAGACAGGTTATTCCAAAAGAATAATAAAGAATTGAATAACAGAAGAATTCACCATGCATGTGATAGACCGCACAAACAAGTTATTCCCAACAGAATAATAAAGAATAGAACCATGTCATGCGTAATCCGCGCAGACAGGATATTCCAACCGAATAATAAAGAATGGAATAACAACATAATTCACCAAGAATTCGATAAACCACACAAACAGGTTATTCCAACAGAATAATAAAGAATGGAACTAGGTCATGCGTAATCTGCACAGATAGGATATTCCAATAGAATAATAAAGAACGGAACCAGGTCATGCGTAATCCGCATAGACGGGATATTCCAATAGAATAATAAAGAATGGAATAATAGAAGAATTCAACCATGTATGCAGTACTTCGCATAGACAGGTTATTCCAATATAATAATAAGGAATGGAATAACAATAGCTCTCTTCATGAATACGAAAGAAATAATACCCCTTACCTTAGAAGAAAACTGGATATAGGAATAGTGAGGTAGCAGACTTCTCTTCTTCTTTCTCTCTATAATTTCTCTCTATAATAATTTCTCTATATCTTTAGTGAATTGGTGAGAAATGAAGGAAGAATGAGCTTCTATTTATAGGAAAATATAGTTTCGATAATTGCATGTTTTGGGGCTCGAAATATTATATTACAATACCTTCAACTTTTCTTTCATTTTTAATTTAGTCCTGCAAGTATTACCAAACTTGCACCACCTCCCCTAATAGTAAATCATGTGAATTAATAGTTCATTCATGTGAATTAATAGTTAAAATCATGTGAAAATAGGAATTACAGTATAGTACATCCATCTATACCTCCATTTTTAACTTAGTCATGCAAGTATTATCAATCGTGCACCACCTCCCCTAATAGTACATAAATGTAAATCAATAGTACACATATGTAAACAAATAGTTATAATCATGTGAATCAATAGCAATTAATTGATTATTTATCCGGTTAATTACCCGATTAGTCAATATAACCTCCAGACATCAATTATTATCGAAATAAATTTTGATTTCCACCAACACTAACAATCCCAACACAATGGAAATATTTTTCTCAAAAATTTCATTTTTGAAATTTTGAAGTTTGACTTTTTTCCAAAAAGTCAACTGTTGACTTTTTTGACCAAAAAGTCAACCTCGACAAATTTTGTGTTTATAGTCTATTTCTACTAATTTCATCACTCCAGACTCAAATATCACATCCGCCTCTCCAAATTCAACTCCGAACTCAAATTCGATTTTTAATAACATTCATTATTAATATTATAACTCACAATATTTAACAATCAGGTCGTTCCCAGGAATTAGGGGGCTTTCCGATAAGCATTTCTCCTTATTGGTGCGCAATTAGGTGACCAAACCTCTCCTTAATAGAACTTCTAGACATTGTCAATATTGCAAATAATAATATGAATAACTTTGTCGTCTCAATTATTGATTTAATAATATATAAAATATTACGCAGATGATACTGTGATAATAATTGAATCAATAATATGAGAGATATGATGCAGCAATTATTGTAGCAATAATTAAGTATAACTGAGTGACTTCTCACATAAGCATTAATAATCAATGGCATGTGCTACTTTACAACCACGCTATTACTGTACTTTTACTACCGATTATTTTATGACAACTTGCTTACTTTGAAAAAAAATATTCAAATATGACCCTTAACTTTAAACATTTATCAATTTAACTATTTACCAAAATAGAAAAATTGAATACTTTTATTTCATAAAATCCGGGATCTCACACATGTGATGATGGCGAATATACGAGTAGAACCGACTTTAATCGATAAAGTTAAAGTTACTCAAGCTACAAACTTGGAGCTAATACGTATAAAGAATAAAGTGCAAGAAGGTGTTATTCTTGAAGCAAGAATCGATGATGAAGGAATACTTCGAGTCAACTCCAGACTTTGTGTTCCTAATGATTCTGACTTGAAGTATAATATCATGATGGAGGCGCACAACACATCGTTTGCAATCCATCCTGGGAGTACCAAAATTTATCGTGATCTTTGACATACATTTTGGTGGAGCAATATGAAGAGAGAGATATCGGGGTTTATCTCAAGGTGTCTAACTTGTCAACGAGTCAAGGCGGAGCATCAAGTGCCAAAAGTTCCATTGCAACCACTTTAAATTCCAGAATGGAAGTAGGAGCACATTACCATGGATTTCGTTACTGGTCTTCCCAAGGTTTCTCAAGGCATAGATGTGATTTGGGTCATTGTTGATAGATTAACCAAGTCTGCTCATTTCTTATCGATACAAGAAACTTATACAATTGAACGTCTTGCTCGTATGTACATAAACGAGATTATAAGATTGCATGGTATGCCAGTATCCATAGTTTCTGATCGAGACCTAAGATTCACTTAAAGATTTTGGGTTAGTTTGCAAAAAGCTATGGGCACGAATTTATGATTTAGTTCAGCGTATCATCCTCAAACGGACGGACAATCAGAGACGACTATTTAAACTCTTGAGGATTTATTAAGACTCTGTGTCCTTAACTTCAAAGGAAGTTAGGACAAGTTTTTACCATTGGTGGAGTTTTCCTACAACAACAGTTATCAAGCAAGTATTGAAAGAAAGTGTCGTTTTCCAGTATGCTGGGATGTGTTAGGTGAAGCAACATTATTGGAACCGGAGTTGGTACGTATGACTACAAAAAAGATTCAAACGATCTGACAACGTATAAAAACCTCACAAGATCGACAAAAAGTTATGTTGATCTTCATCGAAAGGACGTGGAATTCAATATTGGAGATCATGTGTTGTTACGTGTTGCTACATGGAAAGGAGTTACGAGATTTGGAAAGAGAGGAAAGCTCAATCCTCGATTCATTGGTCCATTTATAATCCTTGATCGAGTAGGAACTGTGGCCTATAAACTCGCCTTACCACCAAGTATGTCTCGTGTTAATAACCTTTTTCACATATATATGTAACGTAAATATGTGAAAGACCCGAACCACATTATTGAATTAGAACCAAACGAGATAGAAGAAGATTTAACGTATGAAGAGGTTGCTGTTAAAATATTGGAATAGAAGGATCATATTCTTCGCTCCAAGGTTATACCTCAAGTTAAAGTTTTATGGAGAAACCATGATGTGGAGGAAATGACCTGGGAGTTAGAATCTGAAATGAAATCAAGGTATCCTCACATCTTCGATATATCAGGTACGTACCCAAATTTCGAGGATGAAATTTCATAAGAAGGGGAGGTTGTAAGACCCCAAATTTTTGAATAAATAATAATTTTTCTCAAAATATATTTTTGAATATTATGGTGTGTATATGATATAATGTTATAGTTGTGGGTAATATTTAGAAAATTTTGCAATGTAAGCAAGTTGATATAACAAATTCGTTGTGTAAGTGAATATTCGATTGGTCGGGGAAAATTAGTTTTAACAAGGAATGTTGTACGACGGCACAATCATTGGTGGACCCCACAATAGAAGTATTATCGTAGTAAGAAAATGATAGAAATATCTTTTTATAAAAATAATAGCGAAAGTTTTACCGTTAAACTGTTGAACTACCCGGTGGTAAAAGTATAGTAATACGCATGGTTACATAGTAGCACACGGTATTGATTATTGATGCTTATGTGAGAAGTCACTCAGTTATACTCAATTATTGCTACAGTAATTGTTGCATAGTATCGCACGTTATTTGATTCAATTATTGTCACATTATCATCTGCATAATATTTTATATTATTAAATTAATAATTGAGACAACAAAGTTATTCATATTATTATTTGCAATATTGACAATGTCTAGAAAGTTCTGTCAAGGAGAGGTTTGGTCACCTGATTGCGCGCTAATAGGGAGAAATCCTTATTGGAAAGTCCTCCTCTTTCCTGGGAACGATCTGGTTGTTAAATATTATGAGTTATAATATTAATGATGAATAATTGTTGAAGTATTAAGAATGTGTTTATTGAATATGAGTGAATTACAAAAGTTAGAGGGGAATAATGCAAACTTGGATATTTTTAGGGGTACTAAAGTATAATAAGTTAAATCAATCTGGACCATTGGTGGTGGTTTTAATAGTAAACCAATCTGGGCCGTCGATGGTGGTTTTAATAGTTAATCAATCTAGACCATTGATGGTGATTTTAATAGTAAATCAATCTGGACCGTCGGTGGTGGTTTTAAAAGTAAATCAATCTGGACCGTCAGTTGTGGTTTTAATAATAATCAATATGAACCGTCCGTTCTAATAGTAAATCAATCTGAACCGTTCATAAATCAGTTACTATTTAGTCCATTCTCCTATAAATAGAAGCTTAATTCTTCTTTCATTCTCACCAATGCACTGAGATTCACAAGAAACACTATAGAGAGAGAAACTATAGAGAACAAGAAGAAGAGTATTCTGCTACTTCACTTTTACAGTATCCAGCTTTCTACTAAAGTAAGGGGTATTATTTCTTTCAAATTCATAAGGACTACTATTTTTCGTATTCATCCTTTAGTATGTCGAAATAACCTATCTATGAGGATTACATACCGTATGACAAGTGAAAATCCATTTACAGTTTTCGTATGTTAATTCTTTTCATATTCTTAAATCTAAACTTACTATGGTAAGTATTGCTTCTATAATCCTTGAAACTAGTGGAATATCTGTGGCTTTTGCGCTTCATCCAGTATCATTTTATTAGAATATATATATGAAACTTTTTATTAAATATCAAAATTTTCACCTGAAGTACTATTCATGAGTTACTATTCACGGGTTACTATTCACCCGATTACTATTCACGATAATATTATTCACTCGGGTATTCGGGGCACTTTTCATGCTGGGGCACTATTCACAAGTTACTATTCACGAGATTACTATTCACCCAATTATTATTCACTCAAATATTGTTCACTTGGGTATTTGGGGCACTTTTCATGTCGAGGTTACTATTCATGGGGTACTATTCTTGAAGTACTATTCATATGGTACTATTCACGAGGTACTATTCACCAAAAAAATTTATTTCTTTTCTGTCCAAATTATTTTTGATACATGGATATTATTCTTGAATTTTACTCTACAAAGCCGTATCATATTGAAAATTTGGACATTATTGAATTATGAATAAATTAAATTATAAATCTTTAAAAATGTGTCCTTACTTTCTTTTAATTGAATTCTTATATCATTGTCATCATCATCATGCTTATATTGTGATGAAAATCATCTTTGGCTTACATGCATAGATGGACTGTTGATTGGTATGATTATGACCAGGGATATTTCGATATAGTCATGACCAATGATGATTACATGAATAATTCTTGGCCCGTAGTGCAAGAATAATTTGTGGACGTGATACTAATGAATATCCTTGGCCCGTAGTGCAGGGATGATTCGATGATGTGATCTATTTATTAAGCCGAGTCCCAGCAATAAAGTTAATGATAAACTTTTAAAATCATAGAAGATAGTAGATATCATGATCTACTTGACTCTTCTAATGAATTGCTTGTTCCACTGCAGTTAAACTTGTTGTCTATTATATTTTATCAGTATAACATTGTTGAAGGCCAATAATAACTTATTCTGCATTATCTTAGTCATATTATTTATGATATCCCCAAATTCGAGTACTTTTTACCTCAGATCTGGTACGTTACGATACATCATTTCTATAACTACTGCGGAAGATATAAACATAAATTATTTATACAATAAACTTTTATAACATAATCCCCAAGGTCTACAACCTTAACTTAATACATACCTTCAATAACTTAAAAGGTTTACAATGTTATTTGCATTAGATAACTTAATAGTTCTAAATGCATAATAATCTAAACTTGGAATTCGACTTTACCACTGTCGTTCTTCGAGCCTTCCTTTTAATATGAAATTTGTTATCATGATATAGCAAGGATGAGCAACTATTTTGCCCAACAAGTTTAAGTACAATGAAGATATGTCATGATTAAAAAGGAATAAGCTTTCAAGTATTCAACAATGTAATATAATTGAGGAAGAACATGAATCAAACTTCAATATCTAAAAAAAATTGAATAATTATGTTGAGTGGTCAACAATGACCATGAATAAATTTAACTGAACCTTATGGTAATGAAGGTGATCAGCCTTTCATACCTGATGAACATATGCAACATGCACTAAGGGTGAATCAATAATCAAATATGTGGAATAATTGTCAATAATTAATCCACTAGCATGTTTGAAATATAATAACTCGATTTTGAGTTAGGAGACTTGCCATAATGCGAATATTCAATAATAATATTAGATGTGGAATAATCAACAACAATTATCCACTAACATGCTTGAAAAGTAATAACTCGAGTTTGAGTTAGAGAACTTGCATGTTTGACGAGCTACGGCTAAGTAGCTTTAATTAAAACTCTTTGAATGACCTAGCATTGACAATATTGGTCTATTAATTAGTACTGTATATAATTGTACGTTTATACGCTTACTTTTGCTATTATCCAACAAATAATTCAATCACAATGTACACATAGTATAATGTATCATCATTAACCCTATAAGATAATTAATAAATCTTAGGTTAATGATTTTATAAATTTAAAAGGTCTTTCTTAAGTAATAAACACTTATTAGATCATTAAACAATTTATTATAATTGTTTAATTAATGAATCATTTAAATAATCTTTATTTATCTTCATTTAATTACCATTTAATATTAGTTAAATAGTAATTAATTAATTACCTTTAGTTATTATTTAATAAATAATAGCTAATTACATCTACTTATTATTTAATGTTAATTAAATATTGAATAATTAACATTATTTGTCTTTAATTATTCTTTCTTATTAACTTAAGAATAATTATCATTTATCCTATTTATTATATAATCTTAATTAAATAATCAATAATTACTTTATTAATACTAACTCTACTTAATTATCACCCAATACTACTTAGATAATAATTAAATAGTTAATTACATTCAAATTTCATGTAATTAGTTTAATAATCCATTAATTACATTAAAAGTTATAAATTAATAAGTTTAAAATGATTTTAAATGAGTTTAAACCACTAATCACTAAATAATTAGCTAAATGCCCAGAAAAATTTTAGATTAAATATATTAATATTTTTCAGAATTTTATAAAAATTTGGGTCCAAAAACCACCACCGGAACCGGCCAAAAAGTGGCCGAATCGGTCGCCGAAATGTTCCGGCCGGTTCGGTTCCCGCTGAACTGGCAGTAGCTTTTTAAGATTTTTGATTTTTTTCCAAATTTGGGGTCCTTCACTAAAACTTGAATAAAATGAAATCTATAATTCTGATTTGGGTCCAATCGGACTAGTTGGATTTGTATCTTCCCGAAATATAGTTTCCATTCATAAAACATCAAATATGGATCTGATTTGGTCCCAAAAATTGGTCCAAAAGTGACTACTACTGCACATGAGTTCTTTAGTTGAGGTGTTCTAGTAATAAATCCATATCTCACTCATTTTTTAACATTTTTACATGCTTCCAAAGGGGTTTTACTCTTAACTCATAGATCTAGCATACCAATAAACAAAATCACAAAAAACATTTGTAGATTTCAAAATGAAAAAGCATAGATCACCCCTTTAAATTAGGTTTTTCCCAAAAACTACTTTAGATTCCTTTCTTTCAAAATTTTCCAATATAAACTATATAGATGGACATGTTAAACATATTATACTCAAGATTTAACATTCATCTAAGACTCTAGCCTATTAGAACTTGCCTTTCCATGAATCTCTCACAGGATCACATAGAACATACAAAACATAGAAACTAGAGTTTGATTTCTTTCCTTGTCTTGTGGGATGCTCTCCTTCTCTTTCCAAAATAGGTTAGGAACTTGGGATGCTTGAACAATATACTCCTCCCCTCTTACTAAGAACCAAACCTCTCTCTCTCTCTCTCTCTCTCTCTCTCTCTTTTCCTCTCTTTGTGTTCTTGGCTAATTGAGAGAAAATAGAAGAAGAAGAAGAAGAAGAAGAATGGTGGAGAATGAAATGAAGTTGTAATGTTGGTGATTAACTAATATCCCCCATGTTCTTTTTGTCCCTTGGATAAAAGGGTTAGCCATATCTCTTCCCAATCATGCCCTAATCATGCCATTAAGGTTACTAATTAGCTTTTCCACCAATGGTGGCATGACACATTTGTCCTTGTGTGTAAGACTTCCTACTTTTAGAACTTGATTAGCTTAATTACTTTGCCTTAAAAAGCCTAATATGGCTGGTCCTATATGCCCAATAACCCATCCATTTTGCCTTTATTTTAATGCACAAATTAGATTAATCAAAGGTCTAAAATTCTGTAAGACCCCAACTTTTATGAATAAAGATTAATTTCTCTCAAAATATATTTTTGAATATTATGGTGTGGATATAATATAATGTTATAGTTGTGGGTAATATTTACAAATTTTGCAAAGTAAGCAAGTGGTTATATAATATTCGATTGGTCGGGGAATATTCGTTTTAACAGGGAATATTCCTACGATGGCATAATCATTGGTGGACCCCACAACGGAAGTATTGTCGTAATAAGAAAACGACATAATTATCTTTTTATAAAAATAACGGTGGAAGTGTTACCGTTAAAACTGTTGAACTACCCGGTAGTAAAAGTACAGTAATACGTGTGGTTGCTGTGACACCCCCAAATCTGGGTTACCTGACTCCCGAATTTGGTGTTCACGATCCACACTATAATATCATTTAACTACCCATTTATATATAAATAGGAATATATATATCATTAACATAAGTTGTTAATACATAAGTCCCAGGTTTCTAACCTTAAATTACAAACATACCCCTTAGATAAACAAAAAGAGTTTACAATACAACATAATAATAATAATGTTATTTATAACTACTCCAGCATCTTGCCTTTGCCTTTGTTCTTCTTTGACCCGCTGGCCTCTTCGTTCCTAGCTGAAATGTTTTATTTATAGCAAGGGTGAGCAACAAATTTGCCCCGCAAGTTAAGATTATACAATAAATGTATATGAATCAACAATAATATCATATCTATTTTGATAGAATGAAACCAAAGTTCGGGGAACTTTGAAATAGCTGAACAAATTGTTATTCAATAACAAGGCTTCTCCTTTTCTATGCAACACCATAATTTGATAATGAAATAGTACAACGCTTTCAAAATTCTACAAAAATCAATTCTACACAATAACAAAGTGGAATAATTTCCAGATTTATACTGAGTGATCACACAAGATCTTTGAACTTATTTTCTCGGGCATCTATCAAAGATTTACTTTGATATATATCATGAGTATCAGATAACCATAAAGATTAAATCATACCCCTCTGCAAGTACTTAGAGTCGGCCAACTCCTTGTACCCTATATTATGCATAATACTCAAAACGCGCGCAAAGGTCGAATTCACGACCCAAAATGTTCCCTTTATATAAAAGGTTGTTCTTCTCAGTTTTAGAATCAATATTTTGATTTTACAACAAAATACTGTGATTTCAAATTCTACTTACTTATCGATCTTGCCGAAATAATTGGCATTGATTCTACCAATAACAATTGAATTATTTTCTTGAATTTATCAAGGTCTAACAAATGTTTGTCTAGCCAGAATAATTAGCTAAGACATTTCTCAACACAATTTGACAATGAACAGGAATTATCTGTACTGTCAATTCTAACTTCTACAAGTTTGAATATTCAACAACAATAATTCTACGAATGTATATTTCTGAATCAGTAATTCAATTTGAATTATTAAGCATGCACTAACTGCGAATAATCAACAATAACTTCCCTGGATGTGGTGTAATTAGCAATAATTAACCACTATAATAATTGAAGGAAATATAACTCAAGGTTGAGTTAGGAAACTTGCCTTCCACGTTGATTACAGCTACACAATATAATTAACTGCGTTCGTAAGACCTATATTCAACAATGTCGGTCTCACAATTAGTACAAATATTTATAACACATAACACTTTATTTTACAGTCAAACTTCTCCTAGGCACATTACCACATAGCCACATTAATGTTTATAACCTATATAAACACTTAGCACGTCTAACTATTTCGGTCTGGTTAGATTTCGGTCCATTCTCGGTATTCTGGTCACCCTATCCGACAATTAACACATTGATTGTCAATTAAACTTGGTCTCTAAGCTTCAATATTATTTTAGATAAGTCAAATATCGTTTATAATATTTTCCGGAAGCTTTTAATAATTTATAAACACTTATTATAATTTATAATAATTTTTCAAACACTTAAATCATTTTTAAATAATTTAATTATCAAATAATCTTATCATTATTAATATTTAATAATATAAAAATATTAATAACATACTTGTCAAAATATTAAAGTTATTATTAATAACTTAAAATATTTTTAAATCAACAATATTCTACTTAAATGATTTTTAAAATAATTAAAATTATTTTTAAATCATCACCATTAATATATAAATTTAATGAAATTATTATATAAATATTAAAATTCATTAAATATAAATTAAAATATTTTTAAAATCATTTTTCTCATTTTTAAATGATTTTTAAATCAATAAAATCATTTTTAATTCATTTATTTAATATAATAATTAAATAAATCAAATATCATTAATATTAATTTATTAATGAAAATTCTCCAAAAATATTGAAAATTATATTCTATAATTTAAAATATTTTCTAACACTTTATTCTTAATTAAAATGATTTTTAAATCATTTAAATCATTTTTATCTTATTTATTTAATTTAATAATCAAATAAATATAATATCATTAATATTAAATTATTAATGAAAAATTCTCCAAAAATATTAAAAGTTACATTTTATAACTCAAAATATTTTTAAATACATTATTCTTATTTAAAATGATTTTTCATAATATTAAATCATTTTTCTCTAATTTATTTAATAAAATAATTAAATAAATTAAATACCTTTAATATTATAAATAATTATAAATATTAAAAAAAATATTCCAATTGGTCAAAAATTATTTTCCATAATTTAAAATAATTTTTAAAACTATTTTTTGGTAATTTTTAGAATTTATTTATATTTTTTAAATAATTTTCAGAATATTCAGAAAATAAAATAATTAAAACCGTCGCTATAGGTATTTAGCGACAGAAAGCGTCGCTGTTGGTGTTCTTGAGCTCAAGAACACTGACAGCCGGCAGATCAAGGGGTCACGTTTGACCGGCTTTAATTTCCAATCTATTCATATTCTGGGTTAACTAAAACTTTGGTATTGTAGTATTAATGTAACACTACAATACCTAATCGATACTTTGGTTAAATAACATCACAACAAGGAGATCAAAGCCTCCAAAGTTGTTGTCAGACCGTTTCTGGGTTTTCCAGAAACATCAAAATAGACCGAGTGGTGTACTTTGACCACTCGTCACGATCGATCCGTTGCGTTTATAAGTGATATAAAGACCTAAAGTTATATAGTACACATAACCAGCTACACAATGGTTACAACAACAACATCAAAACATGAAAATACTTACAGATCTGCTCGCTACAAAATGTTGTCAGACACTGTTTATCATGTTCTGGGTTACTCAGAATTCAACCCGGTCATGGCCGGTCAACGGTCTTTGACCGCTTATATCTCCCGATCCAGACATCTAATGACACTGATTCAACTTACAGAGTAAAGATCACATACAAGGCTACATGTAACAACGATTAAACAACAAAAACAACAAACGAACTAGAATCTCTGGCCCCTGACATTAGCTTGTCAGACCACAGATTTTGTTCAAGAACAGATTTTGAAAACTCGATTTTTTCACACTTTGATGCTACGGATCCATGATGGGTCATCATAGATCAACTAAAAACATATTCTAACATGAATCTAAACACATAAACACACAAAATTTCATAGCATGAAAGATCAAACTCAAGTTAGGGTGTATACCTTTTCTTGCCAAATCTTTGATCTTGTCTTAACAATCTGATCTAAATGTTTTAAAGGACTAATATAGGACTGTTCTACTTGTATAATTCGGAGCTTTTGGTGGGAGAGAGAGTAGGTAAGAGCTTAGAGCAAAATGGCTAACTTTTATGAACTTTCACTCTCTAAATCTTATATATATTGCTTGGATGTTGCTTGGATCTGATATATTTTGGCTGGGAGTTGATTTGGCTGAGATTTTGAAGTCATAAAGTCAAGAGAGTTGGTGAACAACTCTTGATTTGGCAAGATACACAAGAAATCTAATAAAATCTCCATAAAGGGCATTTTGGTCTTTTCCAATTTTTCTCTAGAATTTGAATTTGATGAAACCCTTAGGGTTTAGGGTTTGGACAATAAGGTTTAGGGTTTGAACCCTTTTAGGTTTTTAAAAATTTCTAGTTCCCACAATTTTCAAATTTAGAGTTCACAAATTAGAAAATAAATTTTCTAAAATAAAATTAGGGTTTCAAAAATAGAAATTTATCATACAAAAATATAATTAGAGTTTTCTAATTATATTTAAGTTTAATGAACCCATAGGCTTGTCAATTAGGATTAGGGTTTCTTAATTTAGGGTTTATAATTCTCAGTTTTGAAATTAGGGTTTTTCGGCGTACAATTAAGGTTTCTAACTGTACAATTAATTTTCTAAATCTGAGATTAGGGTTTCCAATCCCTTATTAGGGTTTAATAATATTAAACCTTATCCAATTAATTTTTTTAATCATTGATCAAAAATTCTATACCGTTCAAACACATACATATTAATATAATTATTTTAATTATATTTTCTATCGAATCCCGTTCCTAAAAATTAGGGTTAGGGTTTCTATTCTCCGTTAAGCACAACTCTACTCTAATATTATTAGTCAATACATAAATCGACCTTCTCGATACACGTATCACAGAAACTTGTCACAAAATTGATAATTAATAATAATATTAAAAAAAATTATTCGCAAATTTTGGATTATTCGAAATCATGGGTTATCACAGTTGCATAGTAGCACACGGTATTGGTTATTGATGCTTACGTGAGAAGTCACTCAGTTATACTCAATTATTACTATAGTAAATGCTGCATCATATCTCTCATATTATTGATTCAATTATTGTCACAGTATCATCTACATAATATGTTATATTACTAAATCAATAATTGAGATGACAAAGTTATTTATATTATTAAATTGCAATATTTACAATGTCTAGATGTTCTGTCAAGGAGATGTTTGGTCATTTAATTGCGTGCTAATAAGGAGAAATCCTTATCGGAAAACCCCCTCTTTCTTGGGAACGACCTGGTTGTTAAATATTGTGAGTTATAATATTAATGATGATTAAGTTCGTGTTGATTAAAGATGAATTTGATAGTTTCCATTGTGTTGGAATTATTAGTGTTAGTGAAAATCGACATCTATTCCGATGATAATTGATGTCTGGGGGTTATATTGATAAATCGGGTAATTAATCGGATAAATGAGCAATTAATTGCTACTAATTCACATGTTTATATAATTATTTATTCACATGTGTGTACTATTGAATCACATTCATGTACTATTAGGGGAGTTGGTGCAAGATTGATAATACTTGCATGACTAAGTTAAAAATGGAGGTATAGATGGAGGTATTATACTGTAATTCATATTTTCACATGATTATAACTATTGATTCACATGATTGAACTATTGATTCACATTATTTACTATTAGGGGAGGTGGTGCAAGTTTGATAATACTTGCAGGACTAAATTAAAAATGAAAGAAAAGTTAGAGGTATTGTACTGTAATATTTCGAGTCCCAAAACGTGCAATTATCGAAATTATATTTTCCTATAAATAGAAGCTCATTCTTCCTTCATTTCTCACCAATTCACTAAAGCTATAGAGCAATTATTATAGAGAGAAAGAAGAAGAGAAGTATGCCATCTCTCTATTCCAGTATCCAGTTTCTTCTAATTTATGGGGTATTATTTCTTTCGTATTCATGAAGAGAGTTTCTGTTATTCCATTCTTTATTATTATGTTGAAATAACCTGTCTATGCGAAGTACCGCATACATGGTAAAATTCTTCTGTTATTCCATTCTTTATTATTCTGTTGGAATAACCTGTCTGTGCGGTCTATCGCATGCATGGTGAATTCTTTGTTATTCTATTCTTTATTATTCTGTTGGAATATCTTGTCTGTGCAGATTACACTAGACCTGGTTCTATTCTTTATTATTCTGTTGGAATAATATGTTTGTGTGGTCTATCGCATGCATGGTGAATTCTTCTGTTATTCCATTCTTTATTATTCTGTTGGAATATCCTGTCTGTGAATTACGTATGACCTAGTTCCATTCTTTATTATTCTGTTAGAATAACCTGTCTATGTAGATTATCACATGCATGGTGAATGATCCTTCGTATTCATTCCTTATTAAATTGTGGAAATGATATGTCTACATGGATTACCGCATGGCGGGTGAAAATCCATTTGCAGTTTCATATATTCTATTATACTCATTTGGTTAAAGTTTTGGCTTCTATACTCCATGAAATTAGTAGAATATCCTGGATATTTGCGCTTCATCTGGTATCTTTTCATGGAAATATTCTTCTGAGCATTCTTGAATTTTACTCCACAAAGCAGTATCATGTTGACAATTTGGACGTAATTGATTTCAAGATAAATTAACTTATAAATCTTTAAAATTTATTCTTGAACTTGTTTTATTGAATTATTATGTCTTTGTCATCATCATCATGCTTATATTGTGATGAAAGTCATCTTTAGCTTACGTGCATAGATGGACTTGGTATGATTATGACAAGGAATTATTCGGTATAATCATGACTTGTAATGTTATAAATAATGTGGTAAAAGTCCTCAGTAGCTTGTAGTGCATTGATGGACAGTTTTTGGTATGATTATGACCAGGGATTATTCGGTATAGTCATGATCATTGATGATTTAATGAATATCCTTGGCCCGTAGTGCAGGGATGACTCGATGATGTGATTTATTTATTAAGTTGAGTCTCAGTGATAAAAATTGATAAAAACATTTTAAATCATAGAAGATAGTAGATATCATGCTCTACTTGACTCTTCTAATGGATTGCTTTTTCCGCTGTAGTTAAACTTGATGTCTATTGTATTTTATCAGTTTAACATTGTTGAAGACTAATGATAATTTATTCTTCATTATCTTAGTCATAATATTTCTTATTGGGCTAGTTGAGCTCACTCTTTCTTTCACTGTTCTCTTCAGGAAATGAGAACGTAGCCGGGACTAGTCGAGGAACGGAGTGACGGTCCAGATGATAACATTAGTAGTCCTCACTATTCTGTTAAATAGTGTGACAATAAATGTAATGAGTACTCCATTGGGTGTGGATATTATCTAGATGACAATATTCTTATTAAAACTCTTAGATTATATTTTGTCGTATTTCACACGACTGTTGTATAATTAAGTTGTATTTGAATTTTGTACCATGTATTTGGCGACTTAAGATGGGTGATGTATACCTATTTTGGGGGCATCACAGTTGGTATCAAAGCTTAGGGATATGATCCCTGACTGAGATATGAGACAAGAACTAGGAAGGGTGAGACAGGGAATTCCTTCGCTAGTATGACCTACCTAAGTTTATTTGGTATTTAATTGGTCGGTCAGAGTATAGGGATAATATGTGATATGTTAATTAACCCTTGTTTTGTGGCAGTATTTGAAAATGGCATCCAAAAATGTTGAGATAAACAATGAAGCACATGAGACCGTTGAGTCACCACAGATTAATGCCCAAGATAATGTGCAACAGGAAGACAATAATCCTTCATGCAACATCAGGCGAAAGTGGCTCCTGTCCAAAATGCAGACAGAAACACTGACAACTCTCGGATGGTCACCACTAAGCAGTTCAAGGAGCTGGGACCACCGAAGTTTTTTGGAGAGCCAAAACCACTTAAGGTGGAGACGTGGATAAAGCAGATCAACAAGATATTTGATGTCTTGGGATGCTCCGAGGAGCAAAAGGTTCCCTTTGCCACCTTCATGTTGCGAGTAGAGGAAGATTACTGGTGGAAATCTATAAAGCGTACTCAACCTGCCGCACTCAAGATGTCTTGGGAGAAGTTCCAAGAACTGTTCAATGACAAGTACTTTCCTGAAAGTATTCAGTCACATGAAGGAGGTAGAGTTCATCAAGCTTGAGCAAAACAATATGATCGTGGTGCAGTACGAAGCTAAGTTTGTCGAGTTGTCTCGGTTTACGTCCCACTTGGTTGATAATGAGGAGAGAATGACGCGGATGTTTCTAAGAGGTTTGAAACCCGAGATACGTTAATACCTAATTTCTCACTAACTGTGTTTGTATTCAGATGTTGTGAATAGGGCTCAGTTATTGGAGCGCAATAATGAGTCAACCCAACTAAGAGAGAGCGATCGACAAGTCGATAATACCAGTGGTAGCAGTCATCGAAGCGGTGACAACAAACGTGGAGGGAATCAACATGCCAAAAATGATAATCACTTCGGTGGTAATCATGGCCATGACAATAAGAGTGGACATTTCAAGAAGAGGAGATTCAACAAGGATGGAAAGACGTCACCACCCGCACCTGTTGTTAAGGAAGGAGAATGACCACTGGTCGTATGTTACAAATGTGGAGGGGAAGGATACATAAGTCCAAACTGCACAATGCAGTCCAAAGCATGTTATAATTATGGAAAAGAAGGTCACCTAGACCGATTTTGTCGTGCACCAAAGTCAAGTCCAGCTGGGATGGAGGCATCAAAGGGTGTCCCAGACAAGACAAAATCGGTAGTTCAAGGGAGAGCGTTTGTCGTAACCTCCTAAAAAGCGAGGAATCCAAACAAGTTGATCATGGGTAAGCTAATCATAAACTCAAGTGAAGTTTATACTTTATTTGATACCGGTTCTACCCATTCCTTTATTTCTCCTACTTGCACTCAACGTTTAAATTTGATTTCGGAGAAATTAGACTTTGACTTATCTGTTGAAACTCCGTTGGGAGAAACCTTTATAACATCCATGGTTTATAAGTCCTGTTTGATTCAAATCGGTAACCGCACGTTACCTGTCGATCTTATTTCTTTGAAAATACTTGCATTTGAAGTGATTTTAGGGGTTGATTGGTTAACTGATCATCATGCTAAAATCAATTATTTTTGTAAGGTTGTTAGCTTTCATATTCCTAACCAACCTATTATGCAAATTCAAGCAACCAAACCACTAAAATCAATCATTGTCATATCAAGTCATAAAGATATTCGTTTATTGAAAAACAGATGTCAAGCTTTCTTAGCCCATGTCACAGATTTATATAAAGATACGTCAAATTTGAATGATATTTCAATTGTTAATAAATTTCCTGACGTATTCCCTGAAGAACTTCCTGGCCTACCCCCAGAGCGTGAAATTGAATTTTGTATCGACCTTGAATCCGATACAAAACCCACTTCCAAAGCCCCATATCGAATGGCTCCTATTGAACTTCAAAAGTTAAAAACCCAACTACAGGAATTGTTAGACATCGGTTTCATTCATCCTACTACGTCTCCTTGGGGTGCTCCTGTTCTATTCATGAAGAAGAAAGATGGAAGTATGCAACTTTGTATTGATTATCGGGAGTTGAATCATGTCACCATCAAAAATAGGTACCTGTTGCCTCGCATTGATGACCTGTTTGACCAGTTGCAAGGAGCTAAATTCTTTTCAAAGATTGATCTTCGTTTCGGATATCATTAGTTGAAGATTAAAACTAATGACATTCCAAAGACTGCTTTCAGAACATCGGTACGGGCATTATGAATTCCTAGTCATGTCTTTTGGATTGACTAATGCTCCTGCTCCCTTCATGGACATGATGAACCGAGTATTCAAGGAATATTTGGATCACTTTGTGGTCGTCTTTATTGATGGCATCCTCATATACTCCAAAACTCGTGAAGACCATAAGCAACACCTGAGGCTGATACTTCAAAAGCTTCGTGAAAACAAGCATTATGCTAAGTTGAAGAAATGTGATTTCTAGCTTGAGGAAGTTGCATTCCTTGGGCATGTAATATCAAATCATGGAATATCTGTTGACCCGGCAAAGATTGAAGCAATTCAAAGCTGGGAGAAACCAAAGTCAGTGACCAAAGTACGTAGCTTTCTCGGCTTAGCTGGTTATTATCGGAGATTCGTAGAAGGGTTTTCTCGAATCGCTACTCCATTAACTCAGCTGACTCGAAAAGATATAAAATTTGGTTGGAGTGAGGAATGTGAAAAGAGTTTTCAAGAACTCAAGAGGAGACTCATTTCAGCACCTGTTCTGACAATACCATCTGGCTTGGAGGGATTTGTCATCTACAATGATGCTTCAGGCAAAGGGTTAGGATGTGTTCTCATGCAACATGGGAAAGTCATAGCCTATTCCTCATGACAACTCAAAGAATATGAGAGGAATTATCCTACTCATGATCTAGAGTTGGCAGCAGTCATTTTTGTGCTTAAGATTTGGAGGCATTACCTGTATGGAGAGAAGGTGGAGATTTATACGAATCATAAAAGCCTCAAATATTTCTTCACTCAAAAGGAACTCAACATGCGACAACAAAGATGGCTTGAGCTGTTGAAAGATTATGATCATACCATCCTAGAAAAGCGAACGTGGTAGCTGACGCATTGAGTAGAAGATCATATGCGGGTACGAGTGCGATATTTTCAATGTAAAGGCCCATTTTGTATGACTTACAAACTATGGAGATAGAGCTTAAAGACTCTAGGGACCCATATGATGATGGTGAATATACGAGTAGAACTGACTTTAATTGATAAAGTTAAAGTTGCTCAAGCTACAGACCTGGAACTGATGTGTATAAGGAAGAAAGTGCAAGAAGGTGCTATTCCGGAAGCAAGAATCGATGAAAAAGGAATACTTTGAGTCAACTCCAGACTTTGTGTTCCTAACGACTCTAACTTGAAGTATAAAATCATGATGGAGGCGTACAACATACCGTTTGCAATCCATCCTGGGAGTACCAAAATGTATCATGATCTTCGACATACATTTTGGTGGAGCAATATGAAGAGAGAGATAGCGGGGTTTATCTCAAGGTGTTTAACTTGTCAACGAGTCAAGGGGGAGCATCAAGTGCCAAAAGGTCCATTGCAACCACTTGAAATTCCATAATGGAAGTGGGAGCACATTACCATGGATTTTGTTACTGGTCTTCCCAAGGTTTCTCAAAGCATAGATGCGATTTGGGTCATTGTTGATAGATTGACCAAGTCTGTTCATTTCTTACCGATATGAGAAACTTATACACTTGAACGTCTTGGTAGTATATATATAAATGAGATTGTAAGATTGCATGGTATGCCAATATCCATAGTTTCAAATCGAGACCCAAGATTCACTTCAAGATTTTGGGTTAGTTTGCAAAAAGCTATAGGCACGGATTTACGATTTAGTTCGGCATATCATCCTCAAACGGATGAGCAGTCGGAAAGGACTATTCAAACTCTTGAAGATTTATTAAGACTCTATGTCCTTGACTTCAAGGGAAGTTGGGACAAGTTCTTACTATTGGTGGAGTTTTCCTACAACAACAGTTATCAAGCAAATATTGGCATGGCTCCATTTGAGGCGTTATGTGGAAGAAAGTGTCGTTCTCCAGTATGCTGGGATGAGGTGGGTGAAGCAACATTGTTGGGACCGGAGTTGGTATGCATGACTACGGAAAAGATTCAAACGATCCGACAACGTATAAAAACCTCACAAGATCGACAAAATAGTTATGCTGATCTTCATCGAAAAGACGTGGAATTCAATATAGGAGATCATGTGTTGTTATGTGTTGCTTCATGGAAAGAAGTTGCGAGATTTGGAAAGAGAGGAAAGCTCAATTCTCGATTCATTGGCTCATTTATAATCCTCGAACGAGTAGGAACTGTCGCCTATAAACTCGCCTTACCGCCAAGTATGTCTCGTGTTCATAACGTTTTCCACATATCTATGTTATGTAAATATGTGAAAGACCCAAACCACATTATTGAATTAGAACCAGACGAGATAGAGAAAGATTTAATGTATGAAGAGTTACCTGTTAAAATCTTGGATAAGAGGATCATATTCTATGCTCCAAGGTTATACCTCAAGTCAAAGTTTTGTGGAGAAACCACGATGTGGAAGAAATGACCTGGGAGTTAGAATCTGAGATGAAGTTAAGATATCCTCACCTCTTCGATATACCAGGTACGTACCCTAACTTCGAGGATGAAATTTTATAAGAAGTGGAGGTTGTAAGACCACAACTTTTATGAATAAAGATTAATTTCTCTCGAAATATATTTTTGAATATTATGGTGTGGATATAATATAATGTTATAGTTGTGGGTAATATTTATAAATTTTGCAAAGTAAGCAAGTGGTTATATAATATTCGATTGGTAGGGGAATATTCATTTTAATAGGGAATATTCGTACAACTGCATAATCATTGGTGGACCCCACAACAGAAGTATTGTCGTAATAAGAAAACGACAGAATTGTCTTTTTTATAAAAATAACGGCGGAAGTGTTACCGTTAAAACTGTTGAACTACCCGGTAGTAAAAGTACAGTAATACGCGTGGTTGCATAGTAGCACACAGTAATTGTTATTGATGCTTATGTGAGAAGTCACTCAGTTATACTCAATTATTGCTGCAGTAATTGCTGCATCATATCTCTCATATTATTGATTCAATTATTGTCATAGTATCATCTACATAATATGTTATATTATTAAATCAATAATTGAGATGACAAAGTTATTTATATTATTAAATTGCAATATTTACAATGTCTAGATGTTCTGTCAAGGAGATGTTTGGTCATTTAATTGCGTGCTAATAAGGAGAAATCCTTATCGGAAAACCCCCTCTTTCTTGGGAACGACCTGGTTGTTAAATATTGTGAGTTATAATATTAATGATGATTAAGTTCGTGTTGATTAAAGATGAATTTGATAGTTCCATTATGTTGTGATTATTAGTGTTAGTAGAAATTGACATCTATTCCGATGATAATTGATGTCTGGGGGTTATATTGATAAATCGTGTAATT